>JASDQU010102639.1:49173-66280 GCA_032191745.1 Picea mariana
TGAACCAAGCACAAAAGATATAGTTGAAAATGAAGATGAACAGGTCCATGGATCAGAAAGAGAAGAATCTAAATCAGATGTAGATACAAATACTCAGGCTGACATAAATCAGTAGAAAGAAACAAACTCACCTCTCATAATTGTTAGAAAGAATCATCCTGAGAATCAGATAATTAGGGTTATAAATAAAGGAGTTCAGACAAGAAGGAAATTGATTAAAGACTCAGAACAATCTCATGTTGCTTTTTTTTCTATGAATGAACCTAAAAATTTTGATGAAGCTAGCCAACATGATGAGCTATGAATGAAGAGCTTGATCATATTGAGAGGAACAATACTTGGGAGCTTGTCCCTAGACCTGAAGATAAGAATGTAATAGGTTCCAAATGGGTGTTCAAAAATAAAATCAATGAAAAAGGACAAGTTGTTAGAAATAAAGTCAGATTGGTCTATAAAGGGTATGCACAAGTTGAAGGTCAGGACTTTGATGAAACTTTTGCACCAGTGGAAAAATTGGAAGCCATCAGAATGTTCCTTTCATATTCATGCCATAAGAACTTTAAAGTGTATTAGATGGATGCTAAGTCATCTTTTCTTAATGGAGATCTAGAGGAAGAAGTATATATGGAGAAACCTGAAGGATTCTCATTGACAGATAATCCTAATAATGTTTGCAAGCTAAAGAAGGCCTTATATGGACTGAAACAAGCACCACGATCTTGGTATTATAGATTGGACAAATTTTTACAAGATAGAGGGTTCAAGAAAGGTATTGTTGACAACAATCTCTACATTAAGTCTGAAGGTGATAATCTACTAGTTGTTTTGGTTTATGTAGATGATATTATTTTTGGTTGTACTAATGAATCATATGTCCAGTGATTTGCTAAGTCTATGCAAACAGATTTTGAGGTGTCCATGATAGGAGAACTGTCATATTTTCTTGGTTTACAAGTAAATCAGAGTTCTGCAGGAATATTTATCTCTCAAGAAAAATATTTGAAAGAGATGTTGAAGAAATTTCAGATGGAGGATTCCTCTCCTGTTAGTACACCTATGGCGGTTGTATGTAAGCTCAGTAAAGATGATATGTCACCTAATGTTGATCAAAGTACATACTGATCAATGATAGGCAGTCTTCTGTACATCACAACATCCCGTCCTGATATANGAGGAATATTTATCTCTCAAGAAAAATATTTGAAAGAGATGTTGAAGAAATTTCAGATGGAGGATTCCTCTCCTGTTAGTACACCTATGGCGGTTGTATGTAAGCTCAGTAAAGATGATATGTCACCTAATGTTGATCAAAGTACATACCGATCAATGATAGGCAGTCTTCTGTACATCACAACATCCCGTCCTGATATAATGCAAGTTGTTGGAATGGTAGGAAGTTATCAGTCTTCTCATAAACAAAGTCACTTGGTAGTTGTCACAAGGATATTCAAATACTTGAAGGGAACAATTACGTATGGTCTTTGGTATCCCATAAATCAGAATTTTCAGTTAACTACTTATTCAGATGCAGATTGGGCAAACTGTGTTGATGAGAGAAAAAGCACCAGTGGAGGAGCATTCTTTCTGGGTGACTCATTAGTAGCATGGCTTATTAAAAAGCAAGGATCTATTTCCTTATCAACTATAGAAGCAGAGTACATTGCTGCTGCTACTTGCTGCACTCAGATTTTCTGGATGATCCAAACTCTTGTAGATTTGAAGGTAAACTATACTGATCCGATTACAATTCACTGTGATAACACCAGTGCCATTAGTGTCTCCAAGAATCCTATTCTTCATTCCAAGACTAAGCATATTCCAATAAAATACCATTTTCTCAAAGAAAGAGTTACAAACATAATTGTTCATCTGAATTATATTTCTTCCACAGAACAGATAGTTGACATCTTTACTAATCCATTAGCAACAACCCCTTTTGGATATCTTCATCAAAAGTTGGGGGTTATAATTTCTTTCGTCTAATCTGTTCACATGGTCAAGGGGAGTACTTATTGAATATCTGTTGTTTTTCTAAGTTGCTCATAGTTGACAGGGGGAGTATGTACTGCAACAGCTCAGGGGGAGTGTGTCTCTTCTTTGACATTGATGCCAAAGGGGGAGAAAGTGTGGTAATTTCAAAGATGCTACAGTGGTATAATTGGATGTTCTTCAAGGGGTTGCCATCAATGCCAAAGGGGGATATTATTGGCATGTTTTCAGATAGAGGTAGAGTATGCGTGTTTTTCATTGATGGCAAAGATCATGACCATCAACACACTGATGGGGAGATTGTTGGCATGTTTTCAGAAAAAGGCAGAGTATGCGTGTTTGTCATTGATAGCAAAGATCATGACCAACAGCACAACGATGATCGCATGGCAAGATCAGAAGCTAAAATCCATTTTGGAGTTTCGGATATCGGGAGTTGGAGGTGTATCAGAGCTAAACTCCATTTCGGAGTTCTGAATACCGGAAGTTGGAAGTGTTGAAACACTTCATCATAGAAATGCCGAAATGCGAAACGCCAAAATACCGGACCTTTGATCTGACTCCATTTCAGATTTCTGAATACCAGGAGTTGGAAGTGTCGAAACACTTCATCACAGAAATGCCGAAATGCAAAACGTCAAAATACCGGACCATTGATCTGACTCCATTTCGGAGTTTCAGATAACGGGAGTTGGAGTGTCGAAACACTTCACCACAGGAATGCCGAAATGTGAAAAACACCTTTTTGTGTAAGTTCTGGATACCGGGAGTTGGAGTTTCAAAACACTTCACCACAGAAGTTGCAAAATGTGAAACACCGATCATTTCGGGGTTTGTGACTTGGAATGTCGAGATACTTCTCCACAGTAATGCTGATATGTAGGAATGCCAAAATGCGAAATCGTGAAAGCACTTTATGGAGAAACGCGAGTCACAAAAGCAGATTCTGAATAGGCATGTGGTCACCGCCTGAGGCCACATGTGAAAGGAAAGGTGAAAGGTGTCAAAGGCACAAGGCTCAATAGGTTCACAGTGTAACTGCTAGATACGAATGATGGTTTCTGCCAGAGGACTCGAAGAGGCCTCAATGTGATTTCTAGAGGAGCTGAAAAGTCTCAAGGAATCTGCCATTGGAATGAAGACTTTTCATCGAGGCAATTGACAAATGGAAGAGTGTTGAAGCCTGTAACTTCAACAGAGAGGATGGGCTTGACTATGATAGAGAAGATGAAGAGTCTCAACTACTGGAGAGGCTAAGGAATCTCGACATAACACCCAGTGATGATGGACGCATGGGTTTAACCGCCAGAGAAGCTGAAGAGTTGCAATGATGATCAGGCAGAGCACTCGACATGGGAAGTGCATGTAGAAGCATTGTGAATAGAGGATGTAGAAGATGCACAGTGAGAATAAAAACGTAGAACAGAGAAGAGATCGATGGCTATTGAGAGTGATTCAGCTGTGTAGAAGGAGGTAGAGTGCAGCAGCTGAAATGCAAAGAAGAGGAATGGTGCATAGAAGGGACTTGGTGCACAAAGCATAAATGACAGAAGAACATAAAGCGTAAGGAAGGTGTGCAAGAAGACAATGATGCAGGTAGAGCAGAGCAGTGTAGAAGAACAATGATGAGACTGGTAAGCCATTGATAAATATTGCATCACTGTGATAAATTTATATATATAGAAAACTTTATATAATCAGGGTGCTAGGGAGGTGCTAGGGAGGACGGTTGTCCTCAGAGGTTCAAGTGGGTGCTTGAACATAGGGAGTTGTAGCTTCCATCTAGTTGTAGCCAGAGAAACTAGGGTGGCAGGGTGGTGCAAGGGAGAACTGTTGTTCTCTGTTATACAGGTTGGTGCCTGTGTGACTGGAAGTTGGTGCTTCCATCCAGTTGGTGCTGGAACACTTAGGGAGTTGTTGCTTCCTTCTAGTGGGTGCTAGATAAACTAGGGAGTTGGTGMTTCCTTCTAGTGGGCGCTAGAGAAACCAGGGAGTTGGTGCTTCCTTCTAGTGGGTGCTAGAGAAACCAGGGAGTTGGTGCTTCCTTCTAGTAGGTGCTAGATAAAATAGAGAGTTGGTGCTCTAAGAAATTTGCAGCTTGCAAAACATAGGTTGTAGCCTCACAATGAGTTGGAGCTCATATGTATGATAATGTACAGAATGTAAAGATTACTTATCATATAAAGAAGAAGAGGTTTTTACCCTTTATGGGTTTCCTCAGAAAATATCTGTCTCTGTGTACCTCATATGTGGGAATGATGCCGAATGTTCTATTGCTTACTTCCCTGCATTATTGTGATTGTCATTGAGTGCTATGTAAAGAGTTTAAAATAAGCATAATTGTTTAAGCACGGTAACAAATGATTCACCCCCCCCCCTCAGTTGTCCAACAAGATTTACACCTGCAAGAAGTTCTCAAAAAACAAGCGATGCAAGTATATAGTGACAATATATAAAGTGAGTTAGTGCATAAGATAGCACAATCCATTAATAAACATTACAAACATGCCCATGGATAATAATTGTATATTTGCAATATATCGATAGGATAGGAAAGGAGTATTTCTATTAATAATTGATCAACAAAAGTATCAACATTACAAACTTCCATGTCGGCATGGTTCGAAACCAAGAAACCAAGTTCCTTCCAACTGGGTCTCCACCACTTCAATTCTCCACCAAAGGCAAGCTCATAGCAAAGAGGTAATGAGGTCCTCTTGATAATAAGGAAGAACTTGGGGGTTGAACACTGTGTTCAGACTTCAGGGACAAAAGGGATGTAGACTCAATATGAAGTAATTTCTCCAGAGTAACTTTGCTCTCAAAGTTGAATGCTTTCTCCTCTTTTTCCATAACTCGAAATTGTGCTCTTATAGCCTCCATAATGCAACTGAAGGGCCGAGTCAGAATGTTTCTAGTATATGGAAGGCCAAAGATTAGAGATATTTTGTCATGACATGGAAACCCGACCTCATTTTGTATTTTTTGGCACAAATCCCGATATACGCGAGTTGTAGTGGAGTAGCAAGCATATACGCATCATGCAAAGCAGTTAGGGAGCGTATATGTGGAAAAATATATATTTTTGGCTCTAGATTTATCCAAAAGGGGTTGATAAGTTTGCATAGGGAAATGGAAAAAGGCCCTATGTGCAAGATAGCAATGTTTAGGAAAATCTTGCTATGACAGATGCCCCCTAATGTGTGATATCAGAGGAGTATCTGTGATGGCTGAAATACATTATAAGTAACCCAGAAGTGGGGTGGTAGAGAACCAACTGGATGAAATCAATTGCTCATTACATTATGTATTGACTTTGCATACATGGCTGCCAAGAATACAATGCAGATCCATGTAGAAAATATACCAAAAAGTGTTCATGGCCATGAGTAGGCAAGTATAAATGCGGTTACATACCAATAGTTTTCATAGTCATGAACAAGGCCCAGTGAAACCAGTCTCAAAATAAATCTGAAGATATTTGTATACCATGGAGTACAATCTAATCTCCCATGATCGTTGAAGTCAAATAGGTACTGGTCCAATGAAATGGAAGCAACATCTCAGGAAAGCTGCGTCCACAAAGTGATGTCTTCAAGTCTTCAATACAATCCGCCAATGGTGCAAGTCTTCATCATGTGAATAAATGAGTTGAGGTCGAACACGATGAGACATCGTTTGATTACCGATCATTGAGGTATACCATTAACAAACGCGAGACAACCTACCAATGATGAAAGTAGGTATCAAGGCACCGAGTACATCTCTACAAATGTGAATAAAGGAGCTGGTGTTGAACACTTGAGAGATCCATTGATCAAGAGACATTGATGTATTCCCATCTGTCAATGGCGAGAGAGCCTGGCACTAATGACTACAAGCCTCAAGGTAGTCATAAAACTCTAGGTCTCGTATCCAAAATACATGAGCTGAGGTCGATGGAAAGAGACCCGCTGAAAGGAGAGCATTAAGGAATCTCTCATCAGTTAGCATGAGGAACAAAGTAGGAGCTTCATGATTTGTTGGAGATTGGATGAAGAACATGTTCATGAACCAACGACCCTGTGTGTCTTTCACGTGTGCCAAATGCAAGCGGTACACGAAAAAGACCCTCTGAATAGCATCCAATGATGAAAACTGCTGGAAAAGGTGAGAAATCCACCAATAAGGCTAATGGCATCCAAGACACTGCACGAATCCCAAAGTGTGAATAGATGTCTTGCCGTCGAACAAAAGGGAAACCACCCAGTCAATGAACCATGATGAAATGTCGATTGTTGGGTTCAAGGTGACCTACCAATGATGAAAGTAGGGCCAAGGTGCATCATAAGACCAAAGTATCACGTGATTCTGAGACAAACTGAGGGTATGGCCGACATGTAAAGTCAACATTTCTGAGGAGTGGCCGACACGGGTTGATAGAATTCCTTTGAACAAGAGCATGAGACATACGGTGGACTCCGACAGCATAGACTTAATGATGTGACAACTAGATGAAGGAGGCATCCATAATGTTCTCTATAGTGACTGGAAGATTAACCAGTCGGTAGAGAAAATTCTGTAACGAGATCAACTTCCTAAGGCCATGATAAACCCAAGATTATGATGACGCAAGGACTCAATAACTTTGTGCTCTGTTCAAAGGCGACACGACTGCTGCCAATTACAATATAGTAATCCCTTCCCGCCCATATTTTTTGTTTTTTTTCACAACAAGTGAATTCTATGATATAGAGGAGGGAATGAGTGTCGCAAGTAAGAAAAACTAGTTCCATCAGTGGAATGTACCTATGCTCAATGCAAGGAAATGCATGCAGGAGATGGGCACTCAGGGTGATATTCCTTCCAGGGTACAGGGTGTCAAATTGCGAAGGATATAAACAAGGCTCTTCTTGGTTGAGGATGCAAACTGCTTGGGCCATGGTTTATAATGCAAAGCGAGAACCGGCTAAAGGCTCAATACTGCAAGCACGGGCATGAGATGCAATCACAATTTAACACCAAAAAATGTCATTTTTTATATCTTTTAGTCTACTTGGTGTGAAAAAGGGGTAAACTTGTTCCAAATAAATGTCTTTTCAAATCCAATTTACGAGTGTGAAAAAGACAAGTTCACTCGACGATCTTTTCCATTTTTGATAGCGAGTCAGAAAAGAGATTAACTAAGACTCATGATCTTTCAAATCTAATTTTAATGAGTGTGAAAGGGACAAATCACTCGACGATCTTTTCAATTTTTAATAACGAGTCGAAAAAGAGCTTAACTAAGACTCGTTAGGAAGATTCTAGGCAAAAATCCACGGGGGAGGCCAAGGCTCCCGTGCGAACCTTCTGTGGAATGTTGGTATCTTATGAAGAACTGACACAAGCTTGGGAAGACCCAAAGATATCCAAGTTGAGGAGGGATAAGTCCTAACAGAGGTTATCGTCTCCGTGTTATATCGAATATCGTCTCTTTCTGGAAAAGATATAGGCAGAGGCATTAGATACCCCACAAGACCATCCCAATCAAAGGGAACCTCGTCAAGACTTGGAGGGAGATAAATCGGGAAGAGTAAAACTCTCTCTTGTTCAAAAGGTAAAGTAATAGAACTGCTAAGGACATGGCATAGAAGGTATAGAACCAGAACTAGAAGAGTGAGATCATCCAAAAATTTCATTGGCATGACTGCTTCCTTAGAATTATCACTCTCCAAGAGAAGAGTGGGGTCGATCGAATATTGCATCGATATGACCACTTCCTCAACCATTGGTTGAATAGGATGCGAGACAACAAGGTCAAGAGGTGTATCACCCCAAAAAACAAGAGTGTTTTCGGTCGAAGATTGCATCGACACGACCGTTGGTTGAACAAGATGCGAGACAACAAGGTCAAGAGATGCATCACCCCCGAACATAGGAGAGGTGTCAGTCGAAGATTGCATCAACACGACAATAGGTTTAAGGGGATGTGAGATAACAAGGTCTAAGGATGCATCAACCCCTAAAGGAAAAGAGGTGTCAGCTGAAGATTGCATCGACATGATTGTTGTATCAACCAAAGAAGGAACAGAGTTTTTTGAAACCATAGATGCCTCAGAACCCTAAGGGCCCATAGGTGAGCCCCATGCTTCTGGTATCCCAACAGTAACAAGAAACAAATGTGTAAGGTGACTTCCTTCACAAGTCCTGCAAAGGAATCTAGGATTATGCCTGAGACGTCTAGGCTTCTCAATCATATGAATTCCCCAACATGAATTGCAGTGGCTTGTGACATGCTCCCAGCATGACTTGCAGAGGATATTAGAAAATCTCCAACATGACTAGAAGAGGTTGGTGATGAATCCCCAACATGACTAGCAGAGGTTGGTGATGAATCCCCAACATGACTAGCAGAGGTTGGTGATGGATGTGTAGTGTGACTAGCAGTGACTAGACATGTGCCCCCAGCATGACTTGCAGCGGTTGGTTGCAGGTATTCAACATGACTCACAGAGGTTGTCTACCAATATCCAACATGACTAGCAGAGGTTGGTGATATAATGCTAGTATGACACGCAGTGACTAGATTTGTGCCCCCAACATGACTTGCAATAGCTGGTTGCAGGTCTTCAACATGACTCGCAGAGGTTGTAGACCAATCTTCAACATGACTAGCAGTGGTTGGTGATATAATGCCAGTATGACATGTAGTGACTGGACTTGTGGCAGTGGTGAATTACGACATTTGAGGCCAAGATCCAAGGAAAGATTGGTTTTGATAAATTATAGGCCAGGAAGGATCCTGGTTTACACCCTATCCCTGTCCAACAGGATAGTATCCTCCACCATACTGATTCATAAAGGGTTGTAAGGTCATCGACATTGAGGAAGTCGCTTGAAAAGAGAAAGTGACATGACAAGAGTTACTCATGTGAGGATATATGTTGCCCCCAGATGAAGGAACTTCGTGAGGGGGGTTGCCCATACTATAAAAATAATTCCCCCTAGATGAAACACCAGAGGGCAGGCGAAGGTCCTCCATGGGAAAAGTGTTCGTAAGAACCAACATAGTGGAAGAAGGATAAGTGGATGGAGTGTAACAAGTAGAATGATTGCATAATTGGGCACTTACTTATCGCATAGTGGATTCGTAGGAAGTAATATTCCAAACTCCTACCGTAAGAGGTGTTTGAAGGATATGACTCCCAACAAACGGAGAGGGATAAGAAGGAGGCATCATACCTCCAAACCCAAAACTTGTATTCGCATGAGGAGTCAAGAGAGAGGATGGTAAGTTTGAAGACATATCAAACATACCATGAGAAAAATTATTAGAGACCCAAGGCGTAGACTGATTGTTATAATTCTTCATACCATAATGTGAAGCAGAAGGATTTGTCCCCATCAAATGAGTGGAAATGATGGGGGGGTAGCAGTAAATGAGGGAGCCAAAGGAACTCCACTATTCATGATAACAAAGACTCAGTATGAAATCCTAAGGCCAACTACTAATCAAAGAGCATACCAAAAATTCAAACGACAAATATGCATGCAAACAGGCTAAAGTGGTTGAGTGGCCTCCCTCTCTAAAGAAGGTATGCCTCTTCCAAGAGGGACCTGAGACTCCTCGCTAAAGTTTGGAGGTAAAAAAATTAGTTATAAGGGCTCTTGTAGGCTTAACAACTAGTCGGTCATATCCCCCTAGAGAGGTAATCTTCCATAAAGGCTGTGTGTTTTCCGACCCCTATTTGACTTAGGATACAAGCAGAATAACCCCTGCAGGTAACCTATGAGAAACCTAAGTCAAGAAACTAATCAACCACTGTATAACTGATGCACAGACGAACAATCGTAAGTCTGGATTACTGTATGGGTAGGGTAGCAAAGCCCGAAACCTTGAAAGCAGTGCCTCTCACAGAGGTATGGATACTAGCAATATCCCCAAATACGAATAAATCCACATAAATATCTCTAACACTAGGTGAGTATCCAAGGGTTATCCCTTCAAAAAACTTTGCACGACCTCGTGCTTAACTCTGGTTTGAGCGGAGCCTCCTGATATTACCAATTATACAATGGATTTCTCAACTCCCTGTCTCAGAAACATATGTTGATTTAATTGCCTTGGAGAAGTTTACTCACAAAATCCTATTCCAAGGCACTAAATCCTAGGCTAGTTTGTGCACCCTAAACAATAAAATCATTACTAATCAATTTTAGTTTAAATCGTAAATTTTATTGGCTGTGATTACTCAAAAAGGTATGGAAATGAAACTCATGGTGTTATGACTCTGCATGAAAATAAAAATAGATATAATGAAAATCCTAGCTGTAACTTTTTAGTGAATGATATGCTAAATAAAAACAACGCAATCTTCAATTTTAACTCTGCAACTTAGAAGTAAAATGCAATCTTTCGCTAAATGTTTTAATCTAATGATAAAGGTTCCAAGACAAAAATACCAACCAATGCAAAATACCTATTTTTTTTGTATTTTCAATGTATTAAAAAGAAAATGAATGGAATGATAAGTGAATTGATATATAACTTCTACTGTGTATAAAAGCAATCACTTGAGTAGAATACCAATTATCTAAGAAGACAACCCAACTACCAAGGACAAATCAAAAATGGAAAACAAAGATAAAGACGCCGCCCAAAAATTCAACATCAAACAGGTTTCCTGTCATCCCAGCTAATCTCAATAGGCACCACAGAGACCTAAGAAGACTCAATGATCCTAAAAACCTACCTAGCAGTCACTAAACCAAGCAAGCAAGCAAGGGGAAGTGGTATACGTGACTGTTCAAGAGAAAAGGGTGTATATATGCCTCTTGCAGTGGGACAACAAGCGTGTATACGCAACTGTCAGGGTAAAAAGGGCGTGTATCTTTTAAAACAAGGCTAGGCAAGGGTAAAAGGCTGAAAAACTCAGACCCAGAGTGAACAGACTCTGTCCAACTGTGATACGACAAGAAACACAAAGTAAAAAGAGCAATGTAAGAAGAAAAAATACTTCAACCCTTAGAAGGAAGATGCCTCCCTAGTGGAGTCGCTAATTCTGTTACAAGGGAAAAGCTCTCTATGGCCAAGGGTAAACCACAACAGACAGGTATGACTGCATAAATCAACTCAATTCCAACATGTGCTATATAAACTAATATGCGATATGGGGAAGAATCCTACCTCGATCCAATCGTTTGATGTCATTCCACCGTTGAGCACTTTGACCCAAAGCATTACACCTGAAAGAAGTTCTCAACAAACAAGCGATGCAAGTATATAGTAACAATATATAAAATGAGTTAGCACATCAGATAGCACAATCCATTAATAAACATTACAAACATGACCATGGATAATAATTGTATATTTTCAAGATATCGATAGGATGGGAAAGGAGTATTTCTATTAATAATTGATCAACCGAAGTATCAACATTACAGACTTCCATGTCAGCACGGTTCGAAACCAAGAAACCAAGTTCCTTCCAACTGGTTCTCCACCACTTCAATCCTCCACCAAAGGCAAGCTCATAGAAAAGAGGTAATGAGGTCCTCTCAACAAAAAGGAAGATCTCAGGGGCTAAACACTGTGTTTAGACTTGAGGGACAAAGGGATTCAGACACAATATGAAGTAATTTCTCCAGAGTAACTTTGCTCTCAAAGTTGAATGCTTTCTCCTCATTTTCCATAGCTCAAAATTGTGCTCTTATAGCCTCCAGAATGCAATTGAAGGGCCGAGTCAAAATGTTTCTAGTATATAGAAGGCCAAAGATCAGAGATCTTCTGTCATGACATGGAAACCCGACCTCATTTTGTATTTTCTGGTACAAATCCTAATATACGCGAGTTGTAGTGGAGTAGCAAGCATATACACATCTTGCAAAGAAGTTAGGGAGCGTATATGTGGAAAAATATATATTTTTGGCTTTGGATTTATCAAAAAGGGGTTGATAAGTCTGCATAGGGAAATGGAAAAAGGCCCTTTGTGCAAGATAGCAATGGTGAGGCAAATCTTTCTATCACATGGTGCAAAATATTTTCTTGAAAACTTTCTTTATAGTTCTTTTACCTTTATATGTTTGTCTGCCTTTTGACTAACCTTCATCATTTCTATTTTTCTTATGAGGACATTTGTTAGAAAAATGACCAATACCATCACAATTAAAACAAATTAAAGGAAGCTTACCTCTATACCTATCGTTGGTTCCCTTGTTCAGTCTTTTGACGAAGTTGGCCACCTCTTCATCATCTTCCGAGACGTCGTTGTTGCTGCTATATTCTTATTGTTCCTTTTTTTTTGCTTTGATATTTTGGAAGCTTTGAAGGCTGCTTCTTTTACATATGGTTTTTCCTATTCAGTTCTCATCTCATATGCTGTGAACATTCCATGCAGTTTGTCCATGCTTATTGAGTTTAGATCCGATCTTTCTTCTAGTGTTGATATCTTAGGGTTGAATCTCATAGGAAGAGATCTTAGTACCTTTTGAACAATTACAGATTCTTCGATTTCTTCTCCCAATTCTATGATTTCATTCACTTTTTCATCGACTCGTCATAAGTAGGATGCAATATCTTCATGTTCCTTTATTTTTAGTTGTTCAAACTCACTTCTTTAAGTTTGAAGCTTTGCTTCTTTGATTTTTGAATCTCCTTTATAAATATTTCGAAGCTTGTCCCAAATCTCTTTAGTAGATTTACAATGTGCACCTTTGGTGAATACCATATCACTAAGACCATTCAAAAGTGCATTTTTGGCTTTGGAATTATTCTCATCGAGTTTCACTGCTTTGTCATTTTTTGGTGGAACTACTGGTGCTGTGTATCCATCTACAATTGATTGCCAAACTTGAAATCCCTGTGCCTGTATATATTTATTCATCCTTATGCTCCAAAAAGAATACTTTTGTCCATCAAACTGTGGTATTCCATTTTTATACGAGTTGGTACTCTCCATGATCTACCTTTCAGTGGCTAAACTGATTTCTAAAGGAACCTACTCTGATACCAATTGTTGGATTAATGAGAGGGGGGGTGAATCAGTAATAGCGTAATTATAATCCTTTTTCTTCAAATGTTATATCAATGTAGAATTATTATCCAATAATGAGCAGTGAGAAATAAACAATCACACACATACACAGTACACCAGTGTTTTACGTGGAAACCCAAATCAGGAGAAAACCACAGAATGTTTTTTCTTATATGTCTTGAAGAATTACCTTCATTGGAAGCACCAACTTCCTTTGTTTTCCAGCTGCAACTAGAAGGAGGATCCAACCCCCTAGTTTCTCAGGCTACAACTTGAGGGAAGCTCCAACTCCCCAATTCTCTGGCTACAACCCCCTATGTTCTCCGGCTACAACCACCTGTCCTTGCATTGTCCTGCCACCCTAAAGTAGAACTATAATGATGGAACCACTGTCACACTATCACTGTGAGATATACCACTGTAAACCTATCCCAATAAATCTGAACCATGCATCAACCATGCATCAACCTATACCTCAACCTGTAATCAACCTGTACCATAAACACGTGCATCAACCATGCACCAGCCTGTAGCAAACAACCTGTAATCAACCTGTACCATAAAAAATTTCATCCAACCATGCACCAGGTATGTACCAATCATGTGTCAACTACTCATAAAATATGACTCATCAATATGTACCAACATCATCAACTATACACCTCATGTATGTGCCAACTTATCAACTACTTGCCTCAACCATGTACTCAACATGTACCTCAACCAAAAGCCATCATCAATTTCATCATTCAAATCTGATTTGTAGCTCTGTAATAGACCTGTTGTATATGATCACATTCCTGCAAACCTTCCTTAACTTTAACAACAAGAGACTAGCATTTTCATCAAACTTTTCTTTAGTCTCACGGGCCTAGTTTTGGATTAGTCAACAACCCTAACTTGAAGTAATCATAACTTTGAACCTGTAATGTATAAATATCTTAAACTGATACACAATTTTATTCAATGTGTTGTATGCAATTCCTCCAGGTGTCACTACTTGGAACCTCTCATAAAAGGATTTATGTAAAAATGGCATACCTTGCTGAATTATGGCTTATTCTAAAGAGCGACCTTGTAGAGCGTGCCCCACATGAAATTTTTGTTGAATTGATTTGAAACTATTACAAAGCATACTACAGACTGTACCCTAACCAACACATTTGGTCGCACTAAATTTGGATCTATTATGAATAAGTTATGACATTTTTACCCAAAACACCTGTTTTTGACTAGTTTCAGGACTAGCCACAAACCCTATTTTCCACGGAGTGTAACTCCCAAAATACAATGACCCACAAGCTAAATTTATGGTCTGAATCATTATAGAAAAAACGTTATATCTAAAATGGTGAGATGACCTGTAAATAACATACCTTAGAAAGCACCATCAAAAGAATTTATCCTTCCTTGCATTCCGGCCTTCTATTCTTCACCTTCCCTTAGAAATTAGGCTTATATATCCTTGGTTAACTAAAACACCTATAGATATTCAATATTCTCAAGTGTAATTAAAATGAGAGAGCCTTGCCTCTTATTTATACTCTCCAAGTAGCTTCCTTAAAAACATCTTCTAGGTCACTTGGCCCACTTTCCTTATTTTAGGGTTAACCCACTTCTAATTTCTCCATTAAATTTATTATTGAAATATTTTATTTTGTATTCACTTTGAATTATAATACACTCATCACTTCACTTTATTATTTACCTTTTAAAATCTCTTAAACCACTTTGACTACTTTGACCTTTTGGGGCTTCTAGATGATATTTGAGGGTCCTCCAACTTCGTAAGGCCATAACTCTCAAACCGTGAGGAGTTATGTGACATTCCACATACCACTAGAAATCGAATGACATGTACTATCCATATAGAATAATATTACCTTCAAATATATAAAAAATCACACCGTTATCCATCAAACAAATTTGGGTCCATTACCCAAACTTGGGTTCTCCAACTTCACATGGTCATAACTCTCTAACCGTGAGGAGTTATGTGACGTTATACATACCACCAGAAATGGAATGACAAGAAATATCCATATAGGATAGTTTCCCTAAAAAATTCACTTTCCTTCATCTCATTATTCCACAATTAAGCATGGGTTCTCTTACTCCACAAAGCATCTTCCCATGAGGGCTTTCACCATAAGGGGACCACTTTGGAGTTCATCCATATTTACTTCTTATCAACCATGACAAACCAATAATGAGTCATATTTACATCAAACAATCTTGGGTCGATTACCCAAACCTTTGTGCTACAAGGTTTTCTTCAAGGGTTGACATCAATGACAACCAACCTTAATCAATAGGTTCCTAGTCCTACTATATCTTCTTGTGAGTCCAAAGTTCATAATGAAATTCCCACAATCATTCAAGGATGTATACCAAAGTGATATCCAATGTTTATACCCTCTATTCAAACATGATCTGTTAAATTCCGTGTTCCATAAACTTTGTGGCATTAGTTGTGCCATTAAACACTAGTGGATCTTTAATCTCTACATGAATCCACTTAATGGAATTTGGTAGTGTGCATATTTGTGTCAATTAATTCTCATACTCCCTAGGCGTATGAGAATGAAAAAATGCAACTTATGCAACTTATGCAATTATATGCAACTTTATGCAACTATGTTGCAACTATATGAAACTATATGCAACTTATGCAACTATATGCAACTATGCAACTATATGAAAATATATGCAAATATGCAACTTATCCAACTATATGCAACTTTATGCAACTATATTGCAACAATTTCGTATGCAACCATGCAACTTATGCAACTTATGCAACTATATGAAACTTATGCAACTATATGCAACTATGTTGCAACTATATGCAACTATATGCAACTATATGCAACTTATGCAACTATATGCAACTATGTTGCAACTATATGCAACTATATGCAACTTATGCAACTATATGCAACCATATGCAAATATGCAACTTATCCAACTATATGCAACTTTATGCAACAATGCAACTTAGGCAACTATATTGCAACTATATTGGAACAATTTCGTATGTAACTATATGCAAATATGCAACTATATGCAACTGGGCAACTATATGCAACAATGCAACTTATCATGTTTTTTGGTGACTACATGCAACTTTATGCAACTATGCAGCTATATGCAAATATGCAACTTATCCAACTATATGCAACTATGCAACTATATGCAACTTTATGCAACAATGCAACTTATGCAACTATATGCAACTATATTGCAACTATATGCAACTATTTGCAACTATATGCAACTATATTGCAACAATTTCGTATGCAACTATATGCAACTATGCAACTATATGCAACAATGCAACTTATCATGTTTTTCAGTGACAATATGCAACTATATGCAACTTTATGAAACAATGAAACTTATGCAACTATATGCAACTATATGCAACAATGCAACTTATGCAACTATATTGCAACTATACACAACTATATGCAACTGTGTTGGTACCACAAACGTATATTGGCACGATAATAAATCATTGCATCAACAACCTACAACTCCCCCTCGTCTAGTTGTATACTACAATTCCCTTTCCTAATATGCTAGTTGGATACTACAATTCACTTTCCCACTATGTTATGGGAAATGCATGACAATATTGCATATAAGTATAATAATATAATAACTCTTTCTCCAACCACTAAGACCGATTTTTGTAAGCCTTTTGACAATATAACTCTTCATTTTCAAAAATGTACATTTTACTAAGACGGATTTTCATAAACCTTTTGACATTTATGAGTAGATGATTTGTGGCCACCCTTCACAAGGTGTTTTTATCGTCAAGTTATTTGTCAAATTTAACATGTAGATATTGATATATATGCCAAGTTCCATGTGGTGTTTTTATTGTCTAATTTATTTGTTATTGTCAAGTTATTTTCCAAATTTAATGTGTAGATATTGTATATATGCCAAGTTCCATGTGGTGTTTTTATTGTCTAATTTATTTGTCAAATTTAATGTGTAGGTGGTTGTATAGTACATTGAGTGTACACTCTTTACCTAGCTCAAATTTCAACTATAAATCAAGAACCCTAAAGAGGTATTTTAAATATAATTTTGGTTTACTTGTAGTTTTT
>JASDQU010102639.1:67087-96280 GCA_032191745.1 Picea mariana
TGTGACCGAGACATCCTACATAAATATCTTTCTCTCTTAGTTGTACCTCACATCCAACCATTTCATATGGTTTCACTTTCTCTCTTCCACACATTCCAAATGATACCTTCTCATCCTTCTACCCCATCAAAAACAATGAAATTCTTTATAAGATGCTCATTGCAATACTTATCAAATCTATAAAGATAAAAAAAACTATGAACTCACCTCTTGCAATACCTCCTCCTTATAATGTTAAGACCCAACAAAACATAATACATAAATACCTTTCTCTCTCACTTTTACATCACATCAATCCATCTCATCTCATATGGTTGCACTATCCCTCTTCCAAACTCTCTAAATAATACATTCTCATCCTTCTACCTAGATGCACTCTCACTCTGCTATTCTCATTCTAAATCCCAAACCTCCCCAATGATTTTTAACTCAATATTATTTTTTTTCTACCACACACCAATTAACAAAATACATATATGATCTATTATACCTAGTTCCATAATTGCTTTCCCTTGTCCTCTCGTTGGCTACAACAATTATAATTACAAGAATTTTACTAGATAATGTTTGCACAATGTAGGATTTGCAAGAACTATCACCCAACCACTACACTTTTGTATACAATAGTTCCTTCAGAAATTGTTCCTCACCAGCTATAATATTTATGTCATTATTAGCTAACTTTTCCAGCAATTTAGAACTACATATATAGAGTTTAATTTACGACCATTGTTTCTTAAACAACACCACAGCCTTCACATTCTATTGCTATGTCTATTCAGCCAGATATTGTCCACATCGACACTACACATCTCAGATGGCTTCTATAGTTAGAAATACATACCTATATAGGTAGATGTACAACTATTCTTTCTTATACAACAACAACACCACAACGTTAGCATTCTATTGCTACGTCTACTCAGCCAGATATTGTCCACATAGACACTACACCTCAAATGGTTTCTCTAGTTAGAACTACATACCTATATAGGTAGATGTACAACCATTCTTTCTTAAACAACAACACCAAAGCCTTAGCATTCTACTTCTATGTCTACTCAGCTAGATATTGTCCACAACAACACTACACCTCAGGTGGCTTCTCTAGTTCTCCATCCTTCAATGTAACTCAAACATGGCTATATACATTCTCTTCATATGTATACTTCACCAGCATGGATGCACACCACCACCAATGCTTATTTGTACCATAGAACACATTCCATATTCATTGTGCACATTAATTGTTGGAGTTTTCTTGTTTACACTCTAGGAGAAACACATCAGATCATGGACATGACATCTTCAATGGATACTGATCACCTCGACCCTACAACAAGTTCTTCACATCATCACACAAATAAGTATCAGTCCTAGATCACCACAAGCTCAGACTATAACATCCTTACTATATTCAAATCCCATGCATTCTATTTTTCCACCAAGTCTATCATGTCCTTGTAAAAGAACAGTTGCAAGAGATTGCAACAAAGCACACTCAACCTTATAGGATCATATCAATAGTTCATGCCATACCACCCTTTAATATTTCCACCAAGTCTATCACCTAGAGTAGTGTGATCACCCTTCGTTTCAAAACATTGTGATCACACTAACTTGATTTGGTGTGAACTACCATTCGAGTTAAACATTTCCATTTCTCTTCATTTATATGGTATCATGTACCTTCATTTGAATAGGGTGAGTTAAATTTACTTGAATAGGTGTAAGTGTCTTTGTTTAAACAAGTGCTCCATTGTTTTGATCTACCATTCTTTCAAAGCGTTACAACTTTTTTCGTGGGAACAACTTTCATTTCTTTCATTCATGAGTGTGAGTAACCTTCATTTTTTTGGTAAGGGAATGACTCAACCACAAGGCTATGGGTCAATCACGAATCACGAATCTGAACATCCATCTTCTCAATATGGTATACCATATCTCATGTAGATTTTTTTTTTTAAACTTAAAGGAAGCGTGGCAATATCGACGATAGTTCGTCACAAGGCAAGTATTTTTTTTGAACAAGCGTGGTAATAGCGACGAAATTTCATCGCACTTGCCATGATTTTGCATCGCACATATAGCATATGCATCGTAGGTTTTCTCTTTGCCAAACGTTTTCGTTGCTATTGCCACGCCTTTGCATCGCAACTTTCCACAGTTTTGTGTCGCACGTATGGCATCTATGTCGTAATTTGTTGGTAAGTTTTTTACCTTGGCACGGTTTTTCGTCCCTATTGAGACAAAGTCTCTTCGCTATTGCCATGATTTATAAGGTAAACCTATCTTGATGGTGATGACATGTGGAGGGCTAATTTCTTCGTTGTTTCCATGAACACCTGGTTCGTGGATATAGCAATGAAAAAATAGCGATGAAAAATAGTCTTTTCTTTTGTGGAAAATGTGGAAGATATGTGTGGCAATAACAACAAAAAACCATGGCAAATTTGGTCATATGTAGTAGTGATATGATGATGTCAGCTGCAATACATGGTTTGTAGCTCACAAGAAGTATCAACAAGTACAAGCAAGACACCGAACGTGATGCATGTTCCGCAGACTAAGAGGTGTGGTTGCAAAACTATGGCTCCATAGTTCATCAAAGCTATGCGTGTACTTGTAGATTTATGTCAGTGAAAGAATAATACCAAAAAAAAAAAATGTACACTACCATTCACTTTAGTTTTCCTGTTCAAAACTTGTCACCGGGTCTAGAGTTGTGACAGTCGCCGAACTGGACAAGTTTTCTTCAGGGACATAATGGAAGTCTATAGCACCTACTTGGACAAGGGAAACAAAAGTAGATCCATTATGCATGCTGACATGACAGACAAGGAGGCCATGATGACAGTGACACTGACTGTTCCTCCACAACTTGTCCATAAACATGCAGAAAAGATATTGCCCCGTAATGCCATATCCATTACAAATTTTAATATATTGCCCAAAATAGTATATGATTGTGGTGATTGCGATCGAATTATTTCGCTCAATGAAACAATCATTGTGGAAAAAATTCTCGTTGTTTGTTCAGAATACCATTTCGTCTTGGACTCGAATATCAACCAGCTTGCACAAAGCACTGATATTTACCCAATTGGAACGATTGGCACAACTGTCACACTGGAAAGAAAACTTGGCTTGCAACACATTCTCCATATAAAATATGGAGAGTCGGACAACGACAAGGCAATGGTACCGCTTTTCATATTCATTTTTGTCCTTTACTTTCTCATGTGCATGTATCTCAGGTAAGTTACACAAATATTGCACTATTCCATGTTGCAGCTACAATTGTTCGATACGTATTCAGATTTGTTTTCGTAAATGGAACAACAATTGCATAAAGGGAAAATTCCACTTCTGTTGTTCAAAAATATAACAAATAAAAGGGATGCTAGAGAAAGGATTTTTCAGACAACCCAGAAAACATTTGTAACAGAGTTGCGAGAAGATATAGTAGATGATTTGAAGAAACTAGCTAGATATACAACTGTTGTGCGTATACATCCACAAAATCATCCTCTCTTTGCTTATGGAAATAGCCTTCAACAAATTTCTATGGCTTGTTTAATTTTTTTTTTGTTTTTTTAAGGGGAGGGGGGGTGCAGTTGTGTATTATATTGTTCAATG
The DNA here is from genome assembly GCA_032191745.1 of Picea mariana. Taxonomy (NCBI): domain Eukaryota; kingdom Viridiplantae; phylum Streptophyta; class Pinopsida; order Pinales; family Pinaceae; genus Picea; species Picea mariana. Next base: position 70,727 of record JASDQU010102639.1, read on the forward strand.
TATTAATTCCTATGCTTGTGTTCCTAGGTTGAAGGTGTTTTAGTTGCATCCAATGTGTACTCGACCCCCTTTGAACTTGTATGTGAAAAATGCAACTCTCTTGCTTTTGCCTCCACTTTGATAAGTGATGATATGATTGATTGTCTGCGATGCGGTGAAAAATGTCCATATATATATGGAAATTGCATCAATGTTGTCATCCGAAATGTGGGAAACATAACCATGCATTGTATGGTTAGGCATCTTCTGTTACAAAATGTGCTTCCTAAGTTGGTAGAGTTTTCGTATGAAACGTATTTACAGAAAAAGGCAAGCAATGGCTACATGCTGTGGGAGCTTCGGATACATATAAAATTCATCTTAAATGAGGACAATGCAATTTTTCATATCGGTTGAAGAAGGGAAAAAATATATATATATCAAACTTTGGCAGCAAACAAAAATACGTCATGTTTTTCTGTAATATTTCTTCAACATCCAAATGAATGTTCGTTGAACTTGGCTAGTTGGGATTGCACGCCCATAAGATTGTTTGGTCCAAAAAATGGGAACCATGGCAACAAACCCCATATATCCCATGGCCCTAGTTATTTTCTACTGGGAACATATACCATATGCAAGAGAAAACGAATGCGACGACATCTTTTCTTTGTATATCAAATTGTTTGGTGCAAAGGTCGATGCGTCCTATTCTATGGAACCTTCTGGAAACTTGCTTGTGGCTTGTTTGAAGTTTGGTCTGTTCTTGGTTATGTGCGAACTCAAACTATTCTTTGGAGGGCATGGAACAATATAATTGAATTTTTTAGCCAGCTGGCGTGCAGATCCGCCTGATAATTTCTATGGCGCTTTGACGCAAATGTAGTATGTGGCTTATTTTAGTATATTTCCTTCATCGATGAACTTGGTAAAATTATTGTCCTGGAATAATTTGAAATCAACGAATATATATTGTGCGAAGTGCAATTGTGCTATCATATCAACAAGAGGCCCTTAAAATTCAAATTGGTTGTTGTTTTGGCATTTTTTCTTAATCGATGAACTCAATAAAATTAATGTCCTGGAATAACTTGAAACCAACGAATATATACTGTGCGGAGTGAAATTGTGCTATCATATGAACAAGAGGCCCTTAATATTCAAATTGGTCATTGTTATGCTTGCGGTGATAGAATTTAAAAAAAACTTTCTTTTGTTTCCTTCATTTAAAAAAAAAAAAGCAATTTAACATCCTTTAATAATTTAATGTAATTCAATTGTACAATATCAATATTTAATATTAATAATTTAGTATTTGAAAATAATGTTTTTAGCTAAAGTTAGATAGGATGACCATTCGTAAACAATTGCAATATTGAACCCAGTAGTCATGGAGTTTTGTCTATTTGTATGTCGCGGAACTCCGTGTTGTTTGGAGGACATAGGACAATATAAGTGCAATGTTGAGCCAACCAACGCATAAGTTCGCCTGTCAATTTGTATATCACAGAAGTCTAGGTGCTATTTGTAGGACACAAAATAATAGAGGCTCACTTTTGAGCCCGCCAAGTCGAGAACCCATGATCCAAAAAGTGCCTAAGTATGGAATGAGGGATCCGCATATGCTCTATAAAATGTCATGTCCATACTTTATAAAAGTACATGTTTACTATGTATTTCTCGTTTGTTGGAAAAAATTTTAATCACTCGCCCAACCAAGTTGTACAAACTTTCTTGTCTAATTAAATTCTGCAATATCAATATTTAATATTAATAATTTAGTATTGAAAATAATGTTTTTAGATAAGTTAGATAGCTGATAGGGATTACCATCTGTAAACAAAGGAAAACTTGAACCCACCAGCCCTCGAGTCCATCTGTCAATTTGTATATCGCGAAACTCCTAGCGCTATTTGGAGGACACGGAACAATGGAAGTGCAATGTTGAGCCAACCATCCTACAAGTCCGCTTGTCAATTTGTATATCACGGAATGGTGGGTGTTGTTTGTCGAGCACGGAACAATAGAGGTCCAATTTTCAGCCCGCCTATTGGATCATGTTGTCATTGATGCCAATGGTTTGATTATTTGGGAGATTGTTGGATCATACATCATTGATGAAAACGGTTTGGTTTGATTGATGTCAATTAATTGATTGATTGATGATTGATGAACAATGTATATGCATTGATGAGAATGATAGATGTGCAAGTGGAAACCAATTGATAAAGATGGATCATTGATATGATGCCCTTGATGAGAATGATAGATGTCCAAGTGGAAACCAATTGATAAATATGGATCATTGATATGATGCCCTTGATGAGAATGATAGAGGTCGAAGTGAAAACCAATTGATAAATATGGATCATTGATATGATGCATTGATGAAGATGGATCAATGAGTCGTCATTGATACATGATGCATAGTTGATATATATGATGCAGTGGTGAATTGATGCAAAGATGAATCATTATTGTCTTATCATGGTTGATAAGGTGCACAAATGGATGAACTCCAAAGTGGTCCCCTTATGGTGAAATCCCTCATAGGAAGACTCTTTACGAATTAAGTTATCCTAGAAAAACGGTTGGAGGACCCATGCTTTCATGTGGATTAATGAGATGAATATCAATGAAGTTGTTGGTGAAACTATCCTAGATGGATAGTGCTTGACATGTCATTTCCGGTGGTATGTGGAATGTCACATAACTCCACACGGTTTGAGATTTATGGCTCTACGAAGTTGAAGGACCCCCATATGATGGCTTGAAGCCCCAAAAGGTCGAATTCAAAGTGATTGAAAATAAGAAATCATTATTTAAATAATAAAGTAAAGTGAAAAAATCAAGAAAGATTATTTAAATGATAAAATGAAGTGACAAAATCAAGAAGGAATATTTAAATGATAAAGTATTGGAGAATTTTCTATTCATGGAAAGTGATTAACCCTAAAATAAGGAAAATAGGTTAAGTGACCTAGAAATGGGTTAAGTAACCTAAAAATGGGTTAAGTGACCTAGAAGATGAAAGTATAAATAAGAAGCTAGGATCTCTTGTAAAATGCACATTTGGTGAGAATCCTTTTTGTGGATCAATGGAGAGCTTCTTGTGAATATCTTCTTTTGGAGTATTGGTGGAGAGCTTATTGTGAGAGCATCTTATTGGTATGGATCTCTTGAGCATGATTGAAGATCTATTCAGAGGAAGAGAGCGAGAGGAGGATCTCATGGATGCATCAAAGTTTCGGCAATGTCGGAGATCTTGATTGCAAAATTCTCAGATTCACAGAAAACCCTATTTTCTGATGCCCACGCAGGCTGTCTATGTATAGGGTGCATGTACACGTGGGCTGGTTGTGTATAGGGTGAGTGTACACACGGATTGACTGTGTATAGGGAGCGTGGAGTGGATAAAATCATGGAGATTTGTGTTTGAGCTGGTGCCAAACTCTTGGATGATGAGGCAGGTTCCAGATCTGCATTCTATGGCCTCAGATCTATCACTGAGACACTGGTATGGTTACATTATTTTCTTGATGGATACTATTGTTTGATGTGTTGTGAATGCTTAGGGTATTCTTGGTATGGCTTCTATTATGTGGTTCAGTTTGGTTGATTCGGTTGATGGAGTGAGAAACACTCTTGTGATTCAGTAGTGACATGATTGCTATGGTATACTAGTTGTTTATACATGATTGAGATAACATTCATATTGATTTGTTGAGGAGCACGAGCAAGCTATTGGAGAGATTGGATGTATTGTCACTGGTTGTGGGTTAGTTCGGACAGTGGAAGACAGAAGAGAAAGTGATTGCAAGTTGCAGAGAATCTGGGCATGTGAAGCAAAGAAAAACCCTAGTTGCTCAGAAGCATACGCTTGTTGCATTATACACTGGCCGCATGTACATGTAGGCTGTAGTGAGCCAGGCTACGTGCACATGTGGGCTACACTACTGGCAGGTCGCGTACCTGTTGACATATTGATATCTATTGAGGATTGTTTCCTCATCTCAGTTGGTGCTGAGGGTGTAAGCTGAGTCTTTCATTATAGAGTAGGTGCTCTTACAGAGTTGTACTATATTCAGTTGTTGTTGATAAACCACAATGATTGTAGTCCATAATAAAAAGAAAATTGTACATACATCTTGTGTTCTTTGTGTTCATTGTGGTGATGACTTGTTGATGATATATTGTTGATATATGTTGCTCATATGTGCTCACATATAACTAGTTATAAATGACAACAATGGGTAATGAATAAATGTTGAATGCTAATTGATGAGTTTTTGTGCAAGAGGGAAGTTTTGGGAAAAAGAGCCCCACACTCATTCAGCCGCCCTCTAAGTGTGGTAGGTGTGTCCAACAATTGGTATCAGAGAAGGCCTTCACTACAAGCCTTAACAAGCTTGAAGGAGATCCATAGACACACAAATGGATGATGAAGTTCCAATCCTTGACGAGGAAAACTATTCTACTTGGAGAATAGAGATGAAAGTGTATTTGAAGATAATGGGAGAAACTATTTGGAAGGCAACCATCAGTGGATATGTTCCGTTGAAGAACAAGTCAAAGTTTGTAGCTCAAAGGGAAGGAAAGAAGAATGATGCATTGGCTTTCAAGACCATTCTTAGTGGACTCTCAAGCCCCATCAAAGAGAGCATGGGACAATGCACTTCCACCAAGGATCTATGGCTAATGCTAGAGGAGACATATCAAAGAAAGGAAGAGAAAGAAGAAATTGAAGACCACTCCATCAAGATCATCAAAGGTAAAGAATCATCAAAAACTCTTGAATGAATTATTTCTAAATGTGATTTTGAAAACNCATTTCAAGTGAAGATAGAGAATCAAGTGATGATAGCTCAAAGGAAGATCTTGAATATGAAGGCAAAGAATTATGTGTTGATGTTGGCAAAAAGGAAGAAAGTGAAGATACTTCAAATGAACGTAAAGAACCCTCTAAAGCCCTTGATTGCAATAATGATGATGATGAATTTTTCTCTACAAGTGAAGAAGAAGATGTAGAAACAGTTTGTGTAAAGTTTGATGATATTTATCCCATGAAAAGAATAGAAGGAAATCTATTAAAACTTCAAAAGGAAATTGAAGAGGGTTTATATAGATATAGAAGTGATCATTATTATATAGACTATAACTATCTTTCAGATAACACTAAGAAGTTTCTTAGGAGAAGTCTTAGGCAAATCTTGAAGTTAAAGGAAATGATCAAGAAACAAGAAGAGAGCAATAAGATTCAATTAGAAGAAAAGGAAGAAGAGATCACAAGACTACAAGATGGAAAAGAAGATATGAATATAGAAGATGAGATTAGAAAAAGTTTTGAAACTATTGTCCATCTCAAGACCCAAATTGAAGAAGCCAAAAGAATAGAGAAACTATTGAAGAATCAAATAAATGAAAAAGAAGAGTCATGTTGTAAGTTAGAAGCTGAAATTGTTGACCTTAGAAAGAAGGTGGAAAAGTCAAACAAATTCTTGAATAGCTCACGAATCTTGGATGAGATCTTGGAATGTCAAAGACCATCATGTGATAAATCAGGTCTTTGATACAAAGGAGAAGATACACATGTTGAAGCAAGCACCTCAAAGAAGCATGAGGTAAGTCCATCAAAGAAAGAAGACAATGTTGCAAAGAAACCATCTACATAAGGCAAATAAAATTTCAAAAGTACAAAGCTAGGAAGACATCAAGAAGCCATTTTTGGGACAGCCAAGCAAAGGTATGAAAGTATTTTTCATCGGCATTGTTATTGATGTAATGGATATGGTCACAAAGCTTTTGAATGTAAATATTATGAAAGGAAAAATAATGGAAGATTGTATAACACGATGAGGTGTTGGAGATGTGATCAAGTAGGACACATTGTTGATCACTGTAACACTATGAGATGCTACAGCTGTAGTGGATTTGGCCACAAATCCTAGGAGTGCTGGAACACAAGAAGAAATTCCATGATGAGGACTTCACATAGCATGGCTAGAAGAAGGAATGAAGTAAGAAAAGGAGATATCTTTGAAAAGATGGATGCTCAGAGTTCAAGTTCTGAGGAGAAGGGTCATCTACAGAAGTGGGTGAAGAAGATAGAGCAGCTAGATCAAAATGAAAGACTGAAGGAAAGTAAAAAAGTGTCATCTACTGAGGCACACGCAGGTGACAGTGGTGACAGTCGTGTACATACACATGCTGACCTTGAATAGGTTACATACACACGCGCTCTATTGTGCAACAAGCCACGTATATGTTGTAAAGCCTTGGGAAAAAGGCAATGCATATGGCTTGGAGTTTGATGTGATGGTATAGCTCTGTATTGCAGGGTCTAACATTGTTTATTGCAGGTTCTGACATTGTTTGTTGTAGGTTTTCATGGTGAGATCATACAATGGTATAATAAAAATAAATATTGGGTGCATGACACTAACCCAAGAGTATGGATTGATGTTGATCTGTTGGGATTAATAATTTTGTGATGTTGATTGTGGTATACATGGATGGTATATCTTATGGTGTATTATTGGAAGCATATGTTGATATCAAGGTGCATACATTTTGCATATGGATTGGGCTACATGTTGAGACATATGGTTGGTGAGTTGATGAGGTGATCATGTTGTACATCATGGTTTGATCTATGTGTGATGCATGATTGGTACATTTCTAGTACATCAGTAGAGGCTCCTACTGGCAGGATGGTTGGCACATGTTTTATGGAGGACTTGGCATACATGTATGGGACTCATCATTTTGTGGTATTGGTGCATAGTAGTACACTAATATATGGTATTACTTGATTTTCACAACATTGGTATTTGTTTGATACATGATTGTGGCACTTGATTCATGATGGAGACATATCATGAGTGATATGATACATTGTTTGGCATGTTGGTAGATGCACATGGTTGGCATATTGGTGGATGCACATGATTGGCATAATTGGTAGATGCACATGTTGACATATTGGTAGATGCACATGTTGGAATCAGGTGGATACATTTCATGGATGATATCTTTTGGCACATTGTTGATGTACATGGTTGATGTACATGGGTGTTGTGCACGGTGGGCACATTTTGGTACATGATGCACTTGGTGGATATATTGTTCATGATTATCTATTTCATTGTTGACATATCTTTTGATGTATGGTATAGCACAAGTTTGATGCATGAACAAGTCCAAGGATCGTCATATGGTAGAATATTGTTCATCTTGTAGAGAAGATAGGGGGAGACATACCCTTAGGGGGAGTCATTCTTCTTCCCATGATTCTAGGAGGAGATATTTATCAGATGCATACCTAGAAAAGAACCCTATATTTTAAGAAAGAGAAAAGAGGCATAATTCTAGGGGAAGCGATGGTCATAGAGGGAGCATGAGAAATGTATTTTCAGAATTACATCATATTGATATCCCTTGTTCAAAAGGGGAGAGATTATTCAGCGGCAACAAGACAAGGGGAGCAACACCAAGAGGAGAATGGTCCTTTGCCATTGATGTCAAAGGGGGAGAGATAATCACATTGATGTGATTGATGTCTGTTGATGGGAGAGATTGATGTGGAGAGATAGTCACATTGACTATTGATGAAGAGCATGCCTTGTCTACATGTTGACATCAATAATTGGTAATTGGAGTTGACATCAATGTTGGTATTGCCATCAATGCCAAAGGGGGAGATTGTTGGATGATGTTGTCATTGATGCCAATGGTTTGATTATTTGAGAGATTATTGGATCATACGTCATTGATGCAAATGGTTTGGTGTGATTGATGTCATTGATTGATGTCAATTAATTGATTGATTGATGATTGATAAACAATGCATATGCATTGATGAGAATGATAGATGTCCAAGTGGAAACTAATTGATAAAGATGGACCATTGATATGATGCCCTTGATGAGAATGATAGATGTCCAAGTGGAAACCAATCGATAAAGATGGATCATAGATATGATGCCCTTGATGAGAATGATAGAGGTCCAAGTGGAAACCAATTGATAAAGATGGATCATTGATATGATGCATTGATGAATATGGATCAAAGAGTTTTCATTGATACATGATGCATAGTTTATATATATGATGTAGTGGTGAATTGATGCAAAGATGAATCATTATTGTCTTATCATGGTTGATAAGGTGCACAAATGGATGAGATCCAAAGTGGTTGATATGTGCATAAAAGGCATCATTGAGCCCCCAAAATGAATCTCCTCGACAATACCTTTCCAACAAGCTATCACATGCCTAAAACGAAGATCATATACAAAAGTTACGACCCCGGGAATTTGATATACTCACTTACCCAAACAGGGCCCACATGACTTTTGGCGCTTCATCTCCTAGGGTTAGGTTTTCGGATGTCTAGGGTTTTTAGCATTCTTGTTTATTGTAAAAAGGCCTTCAGAGCCTCATTGTAGTCATCTTCTTGTGAATGCGAGTAGCCGTCACATCTCTTCTCAGAGATAAACTGGCACCATTCTAGCGAGTCTTTCACTCTGTATTTTTACAGTCTTTGTACATTTTTTTCATTAATAGAAATCGTGTATTACTATATATCCGTGTTTATGGTTTCATCTCTGATACATTTCTGTTATATTATTGAATATCTACGATATCTCTGTGCATTTCTTTGTTATATCTCCGCTCTCATTTCGTGCCGAAAATAATCTAGATCAGTGGTATCAGAACAGGCTACTCTTGATCATTTTTTTAGTGCATGTCCCCGATGAGGTCCGAGTATACCAAGTTGGGTCTTGAGCTTGTCTCTCTTGAAGACAATTTCTCTCGTACACCCAAGAAACCCTCAATGGCGGAAGAAAAGAAAAATGACGGAGAAAACGATCCTATCAATCTGTTGCTTGAGCAAGCTCTCACATGACAGAGGGATGAAATGATGGAGAATTTTGCCCATATCCTTCAACACCTACCGATAAAATTAGGTGCATATTCATCAAGCGGCCACTTTGGAGGTACCTTGCCTTTCAAGGTACAAGTTAATTTTGATATTTCTATATTTGAAGGATGGATAGATGCAAAAGCCCTAGAAAAATGGTTAACTTTGCTAGAAGGTTATTTCTCTGTTCACAATTTTTCTGACAAAGAAAAGATCACCTTTGCACTCCTTAAAGCTCTCCCTCATTTCAAACATTGGTGGGAAACTTACTGGGAGAAAAGTTCCATAGAGGAGTTTGGAATATACAGGGCCAATCCCACTTGGGATTTTTTTGTGGATGCGGTAAAGGAGCAGTATTACCCTGTTGGAAACTATGAGGACCAGTACATGATATGGACCAAACTACGGCAAGAGAGGGGCCAAGCAGTTCCGGAGTTCACCAATACCTTCCATACCTTGCACACCAAGCTGGGTATCAAACACTCCGAGCGACATTTGGTTCTGAAATACCATGGGGCTCTACACAGATACATCCAGGTTGAAATGGATTTTCTGGACATCTCATCACTCGGTGTTGCTTATTGATATGTTGTTAAAATTGAGCAGAAATTTAAGCACCAGAACAAATGATATTTCGGGTCTGCAAATCCACAACACACAAAGTATGATAGAGACGGCCCTAACAAACAGTCTCCTGAAAGCTAGTCCAAGACACGGGAAAACAAGGGTCATGGGAAGCCAAAGCAGGACACCAAAAAATGGTGTGAGTTCCACAAAATCCCTGGCACAACACCAATGAATTTCGTTCAAAATAGTCATTGGTGGCTGAGATCAAAGACAACGAGCCGAACCCTGATTCAGAATCTGATTCTGAAAATAATTGTAAAGGACAGATCATTGACACGAACCCCACTGCTATTGTCGCGACTGCAACAATTCAACCAGAAGAAACAACAGATCCTGAAGAGGGGAAGCGCCTTTTTCATTCACAGATGTGGGTGAAGGGGACCCCACTGCATTTTATTGTTGATAGCGAAAGCCAGAAGAACCTCATCTCAACAGAGGTCGTCAAACTATTGGGATTGCCAACAACACCACACCCGCAACCATACAACATCGGGTGGCTTCGCCAAGGAAGAGATCTCCATGTCAGCCAACAATGTCAATTGTCATACGACATCCAACCCTGCAAGGATGAGGTACTATTGATGTTGCCCCACTGGATGTCTGTAATGTTCTCTTGGGCCAACCATATATGTGGAAGCACCATGCTATTTATGAGTCTCGACTCCACAGTGTCATTGTTTCTCTGGGGGGTCATCTCTATAGAATACCAGAGGTAGTTCCAACTACTATTCCACATAAAAAGTGTCGCAAGGTAGTATCTCATACTACAAAATTTATCTTCTTCACAATCTGTTCAAAAGGAGAACAAAAGGACACTGCAACCACTACAACCTCGCCCCAAGCACCTTCTATCAAACATAAGCAAGTTGACAAGGTTACAAAAAAGCACAAATATTCCTTTTGCACATCATCCTCTCATGTATCTTGACTTGTTGAACGGCCTCAGCCTCTACAGGTTCGTGACAAACTTCCACAAACTGAGCAGCGCGGCGTCTCCAGCAAGGCAAGCAGCTCACCAAGATGCAGATTCAAAAAACTCCTTTCCCTCTCCCACAGGAACTCAATGAAATGGATACCATTGCTTCCTAAGGAGGGAGGATTGATCCATTTGGATATCAGTGGCCACCCACCTTTTTCGACTGGCTCAAAACAATTTTTCTAGCAATTTTGGCAATTTACTATTTTTAGCAATTTTTAACTTCCGAGGCCATTTTGAAGGCCCAAATGAAGGTTTTTCAAGATAGAGGTTATCAATGATAGCCAAAGGAATTATTGAGTCCTCAAAATGAATCTCCTTGAAAATACCTTTCCAATGAGCTATCACATGCCTAAAACGAAGATTGTATGCAAAAGTTACGACCTCGGGAAGTTGATGTACTCACTTACCCAAACGGGGCCCACATGACTTTTGGCGCTTCATCTCCTACGGTTAGGTTTCCGTATGTATAGGGCTTTTGAAATTCTTGTTTATTGTAAAAAGGCCTTCAGAGCCTCATTGTAACCATCTTCTTTCGAATGCGAGTAGCCGTCACATATCTTCTTAGAGATAAGCTGGCACCATTCTAGCGAGTCTTTCACTCTGTATTTTTACAGTCTCTGTACATTTTTTTCATTAATATAAATTGAGTATTACTGTATATCTGTTTTTATGGTTGCATCTTTGATACATTTCTATTATATTATTGAATATCTGCAATATCTATGTGCATTTCTTTGTTATATCTCCGCTCTCATTTAATGCTAAAAATAATCTGGATCAGTGATATCAGAGCAGGTTGCTCTTGATCGTTTTTTTAGTGCATGTCCCTGACAAGGTCTGAGTATATAAATTTGGGTCTTGATCTTGTCTCTCTTGAAGAAAATCTCTCTCGCACACCCAAGAAACCCTCAATGGTGGAATAAAAGAAAAACCACGGAGCAAACGATCCTATCAATCTGTTGCTTGAGCAAGCTCTCACGGGATAGAGGGACGAAATGATGGAGAATTTTTCCCACATCCTTCAACAACTAACGATAACAACAGGAACATATTCATCAAGTGGCCACTTTGGAGGCACCTCGCCTTTCAAGGTACAAGTTAATTTTGATATTCCTGTATTTGAAGGATAGATAGATGCAGAAGCCCTAGAAAAATGGTTAACTCTGCTAGAAGGTTATTTCTCTATTCACAATTTTTCTGACAAAGAAAAGATCACCTTCGCACTCCTTAAAGATCTCCCTCATGTCAAACATTGGTGGGAAACTTATTGGTAGAACATTTCCATAGAGGAGTCTGGAATATACGGGGTCGATCCCACTTGGGATGTTTTTGTGGATGCGGTAAAGGAGAAATATTACCCTATTGGCAACTATGAGGACCAGTACATGAGATGGACCACACTGCAGCAAGAGAGGGGCCAAGTAGTTCTAGAGTTCACCAATACCTTCCATACCTTGCGCATCAAGCTAGTTATCAAAGACTCCGAGAGACATTTGGTTCTGAAATACCGTGGGGATCTACACAGATACATCCAGGCTGAAATGGATTTTCTGGACATCTCATCACTCGGTGCTGCTTATCGATATGCTGTTAAAATTGAGTAGAAATTTAAGCATCATAACAAAAGGGACTTCGGATCTACAAATCCACAACAACTGAAGTATGACAGAGACAGCCCTAACAAACAGTCTCCCGAAAACCAGTCTAAGACATGGGGAAAGAAGGGTCATGGGAAGACAAAGAAAGACACTGGAAAATGGTGCGAGTTCCACAAAATCCCCTGGCACAACACCGATGAGTGTCACTCAAAACAGTCATTGGTGGCCAAGATCAAAGACAAAGAGTCAAACCCTGATTCTGAAAATAATGGTAAAGGACAGACCATTGACGTGGACCCCACTACTATTGTCGTGACCACAACAATTCAACCAGAAGAACCAACATATCCTGAAGAGGGGGAGCGCCTTTTTCATTCACAGATGTGGGTGAAGGGGACCCCACTGCATTTTATTGTTGATAGCGAAAGCCAGAAGAACCTCATCTCAGCAGAGGTCATCAAACTGTTGGGATTGTTGACAACACCACATCCACAGCCATACAACATCGGGTGGCTTTGCCAAGGACGAGATCTCCGTGTCAGCCAACAATGTAGATTTTCATACGACATCCAACCCTTCAAGGATGAGGTACTATGTGATGTTTCCCCACTGGATGTCTGTGATGTTCTCTTGGGCCAACCATATATGTGGAAGTGCCATGCTATTTATGAGTCTCGACCCCGTAGTGTCATTGTTTCTCTAGGGGGCATCTCTAAAGAATACCAGAGGTATTTTCAACTACTGTTCCACATAAAAAGTGCTACAAGGTAGTATCTCATACTGCAAAATTTAGCTTCTTCACAATCTGTTCAAAAGGAGAACAAAAGGACACTGCAACCACTACAGCCTCACCCCAAGCACCTTCTATCAAACAGAAGTAAGTTGACAAGTTTGCAGCAAAGTACAAAGATTCCTTCTTCACATCATCCTCTCATGTAGCCCGACTTGTTGAATGGCCTCAGCCTCAACAAGCTCATGACAAACTTCCACAAACTAAGCAGCACAGTGTCTCCAACAAGGCAAGCAGCTCACCAAGATGCGGATTCAGCAAATGCTTTTCCCTCTCCCCTGGGAACTCCACACAATGGAGATCATTGCTTCCTAAGGAGGGATGATTGATCCATTTGTATATAGGTGGCCACCCACCTTTTCCGACTGGCTCAAAACAGTTTTTCTGACAATTTTGGCAATTTACTATTTTTAGCAGTTTTTAACTTCTAGGGCCAATTTGAGGGCCCAAATGAAGGTTTTTATAGATATAGGTTCTCAATGATAGACTAATTCATTATTGAGCCCCCAAAATGAATATCCTCGACAATACCTTTCCAACGAGCTATCACATGCCTAAAACATAGATCGTATGCAAAAGTTACGACCCCGAGAAGTTGATGTACTCACTTACCCAAATGGGGCCGACATGACTTTTGGCGCTTCATCTCCTAGGGTTAGGTTTTTGGATGTCTAGGGTTTTTGGCATTCCTGTTTATTGTAAAAATTCCTTCAGAGTCTCATTGTAACCATCTTCTTGCGAATGTGAGTAGCCGTCACATGTTTTCTCAGAGATAAGTTGCCACCATTCTAGCGAGTCTTTCACTTTGTATGTTTACAGTCTCTGTACATTTTTTTCATTAATATAAATCGTGTATTACTGCATATATGTGTTTATGGTTGCATCTCTGATACATTTATGTTATATTATTGATTATCTGTGATATCTCTGTTCATTTCTTTGTTATATCTCCGTTGTCATTTCATGCGGAAAATAATTCAGATCACGGGAAGATGCTTTATGGATTGAGTTATCCTAGAAAAATGGTTGGAGGACCCATGCTTGCATGTGTATTAATGAGATGAAGATCAATTAAGTTGTTGGTGAAACTATCCTAGATGGATAGTGCTTGACATGGAATTTTCAGTGGTATGTGGAATGTCACATAACTCCTCACGGTTTGAGAGTTATGGCTCTATGAAGTTGAAGGGCCCCCATATGATGGCTTGAAGCCCCAAAAGGTCAAAGAAGTCAAAGTGCTTGAAAAGAAGAAATCATTATTTAAATGATAAAGTAAAGTGACAAAATCAAGAAAGATTATTTAAATGATAAAATGAAGTGACAAAATTAAGAAGGAATATTTAAATGATAAAGTATTGGAGAACTTTCTATTCATGGAAAGTTATTAACCCTAAAATAAGGAAAATAGGTTAAGTGACCTAGAAATGGGTTAAGTAACCTAAAAATGGGTTAAGTGACCTAGAATATGAAAGTATAAATAAGAAGCTAGGATGTCTTGTAAAATGCACATTTGGTGAGAATCCCTTTTGTGGATCAACGAAGAGCTTCTTGTGAATATCTTTTGGAGTATTCATGGAGAGATTCTTGTGAGAGCATATTATTGGTATGGATCTCTTGATCATGATTGAAGATATATTATGAGGAAGAGAGCGAGAGGAGGATCTCATGGACGCATCAAAGCTTCCGCAATGTCAGAGATCTTGATGGAAAAATTCTCGAATTCACAGAAAACCCTATTTTCGGATGCCCATGCAGGTTGTCTGTGTATAGGGTGCGTGTACACGCAGGTTGGCTATGTATAGGGTGAGTGTACACGCGGGCTGACTATGTACAAGGAGCGTGGAGTGGATAAAATCATGGAGATTTGTGTTTGAGCTGGTGCCAAGCTCTTGGATGATGAGGCGGGTTCCAGATCTGCATTCTATGGCCTCAAATCTATCACTGAGACACTGGTATGGTTACATTATTGTCTTGATGGATACTATTGTTTGATGTGTTGTGAATTCTTAGGGAATTCTTGGTATGGCCTCTATGATGTGGTTCAGTTTGGTTGATTTGGTTGATGGAGTGAGCAACACTCTTGTGATTCAGTAGTGACATGATTGCTATGATATACTAGTTGTTTATACATGATTGAGATAGTATTCATATTGATTTGTTGAGGAGCATGAGCAAAATATTGGAGAGCTTGGATGTATTGTGACTGGTTGTGGGTCAGTTTGGATAGTGGAAGATAGAAGAGAAAGTGATTGCAAGTTGCAGAGAATCTGAGCATGTGAAGCAAAGCAAAACCCTAGTTTCTCAGAAGCATACACTTGTTGCATTATACACTGGCCACGTGTACACGCGGGCTGTAGTGAGCCAGGGTGTGTGCACATGCGGGCTGCACTACTAACATGTCACATACCTATTGACAGATTGATATCTGTTGAGGATTGTTTTCTCATCTCAGTTGGTGATGAGGGTGTAAGATGAGTCTTGCATTATAGAGTAGGTGATCTTACAGAGTTGTACTCTATTCAGTTGTTGCTGATAAACCCCAAGGATTGTAACCTGTAATAAAAAGAAAATTGTACATACATCTTGTGTTCTTTGTGTTCATTGTGGTGATGACTTATTGATGATATATTGTTGATACATGTTGCTGATATGTGTTCACATATAATTGTTTATAAATGATAGTAATGAGTAATGAATAAATGTTGAATGATAATTGATGAGTTTTTGTGCAAGAGGGAAGTTTTGGGAAAAAGAGCCCCACACTCATTCACCCCCCCTATAAGTGTGGTAGGTGTGTCCAACACTGCCAACCTGAGAACCCGTGATCCAAAAAAGTGGCTAAATATGGAATGGCGGATACGTACATGCTCTATAAAAATTTCATGTCCATAGTTTATAAGAGTACATACTTAGTATGCATTACTCGTTTTTTGGAAAACTTGTAGGTGCGGAAGTTGGCGGATTCACGACTTCAGATTTCACTTACTTTAATATCTCCAACCCGACCAACTTCTTCCTCATTTGATATTGTAATTAATGAATATAAACTGGCCCAAGTCCAATTGAGTTATGACATGAACACCAGGCCCTTAAAATTCAAATAGCTGGCAAGTCCTCTTGTCAATTTGTATATCGCGAAAATATGGGTGCTATTTGTAGGGAACAGAACAACAGAGGGCCAATTTTGAACCCGCCATCTCGAGAACCCACCATATAAATAGTGGCTAAGTACGGAATGAGGCATCCGTACATGCTCTATAAAATATCATGTCCATAGTTTTTAGAAGTACATCTTTACTATGTATTACTCATTTCCTCCGAATGTTGTTTAGAAGACACAGAACAATAGAACTGCAATGTTGAGCGACCCAGTCCACAACTTTGGCTATCAATTTTTATATTGCGAGACTCTGGGTGCTATTTGTAGAATACATAGCAATAGAGGCCTAGCTTTGAATCCACGAGACTGAGAACCCGCAATCGAAAAAGTGGCCAAGTATGAAATGCGGGATCCGTACAAGCTCTATAAAAACATCATGTCTATACCTTCTAAGAGTTCATACTTAGTATGTATTACTCGCTTTTCGGAAAACTTCTACCTGTGGAATTTGGCGGATTCATGACTTCAGGTTTCAATTACTTTTAGATCAACACCCCGACCGACCGCTTCTTTGTTTGATATTGTAAGAAACAATTATAAACTGGCCCAGGTCCAATTGTGCTATTACATCAACACAAGGCCCTTAAAATTGAAATAGTTCGCAAATCTGCTTGTCAATTTGTATATCGCGGAACTCTAGGTGCCATTTGTAGGGCACGAAACAACAAATACCCAATTTTGAGCCCGCCAGCTCGAGAACCCGCGATCCAGCTCGAGAACCCGCGATCAAACTCGGAGATGAGTAAAATATGTTGAATCGGCAGAAGCAAGAGCCTAATTGAAAAATAGTTTGAAGCAGAGCAGAATTGCAAAATAGATAGAAGCAAAGAAGAATTGTAGAACAGAAAAAAAGTGGTAAGAATTGAGACACCTGTATTGTTGGTTATTCAATCATTTATTTATAATCAGGGAGGTAGGGTGGTTCTAGGGAGGACATGAGTCCTTTGTTATTCAAGTTGGTGCTTGAATACTGTAAGTTGAAGCTTTCATCTAGTTGTGGCTAGAAAACAGGGTGGCGGGGTGGTGCTTGGGAAAACACAAAGTTTTCTGTATGCAAGTTGGTGCTTGTATAAGTGGAAGTAGGTGCTTCCATTCAATTGGTGCTAGAACACTCAGGGAGTTGATGCTTCCTTCTAGTGGGTGCTAGAGAAACAAAATATTTGGTGCTCTCAACAAGTTGTAGCTTTTAAAACAGAGGTAGTAGCCTCACATTGAGTCGATTCTCAAAGAAAGATGATGTACGAAACTTAAAAGACTGCCTATCATTCGAAGAAGAAGAGGTTTTCTCCTTTTATGGGTTTCCTCATGAAAACCTATCTCTGTGTATATCTTATGTGTGGTTGATGTTCATTATTTATGTTGTTCATATCCTGTATAATATTGATGGTCACTTAGAAGAGATTAAAAATTGTTTTGATTAGTCATAAATTGTTTAAGCATAGTAACAACTGATTGACCCCCCCTCTCAGTTGTCTTAGTAATTTCAACAATTGGTATCAGAGCCAGTTCCTTTTATTTAAAGGTAGATCTGTAAGCTTAAACATGACAAGTCATGAAGGGACTTCAGCCAATAAGCCTCCTCTCTTTGATGGAATATTAAATGTTTCCTTCTGGAATATTAGAATGAGAACATACTTAATGGCCTTAGGTGCTGATGTTTGGGATGTAGTAGAGACTGGATACGTAAAGCCTGTTGTGCTATCTTCCAAGGATGATAAGTTAGAATTTAGCTTTAATTCTAATGGAATGAATGCTATCTTGAATGGGCTTGTTGAAGCTGAGTTTGTAAAGGTGATGCATCTTGAAACTGCCAAAGAAATGTGGGATAAACTTATTAGCACTTATGAAGGAAATGAGAAAGTAAAAGATGCCAAAATTCAAACATATAGATTGAAATTTGAACAACTAAAGATGAATGAGGAAAAAGTTAGCAAGTATTTTTTAAGAGTTGAAGAGCTTGTGAATGCCATGAAGGGTATTGGTGAGAAAATTGAAGAATCATTTTTAGTTCAAAAGATTTTAAGATCTCTGCTTCATAAATTTAATCCAAAAGTATCTGCAATAGAAGACCTAAATGATCTTAAAACTATGTCCATTGATCAACTCCTAGGAACTCTAACTGCATATGAAATGAGAATTAGCAAAGATAAATCCATTACTAGAGAAGCATATTTTCAAGTAGACAAGAATATTGATTTAGAATTAGATGATATTGAGGAAACATTTGTGAGAAGGTTGAAGAAAGGATCAGGAAAATATCAAGGCAAGCTCCCCTCCAAATGTTTTGACTGTGGTAAGATAGGTCATTTTTCATCTAAGTTTCCTCACCAGAAAAAGGACTAGAACTCTGATGATGAAAATAAATACAAATTTAAGAAATATAGTAAAAATAAAAGTTTATGTGCAAACAATGACAATTCCTCAGAAGACATAGATAACGATTCATCATGTGAAGACAAAGTGAATGATTTTATGCTTATGTCTATGGAAGATCTTGATGATGAACACACAAGAGGTGAAATGGATGATGAAGAAGCCATGGTGGATATGGAAGGTGAATTAATCAGTGCTTTGGAAGAAATTGGCAGACTCAGATTTAAGAAGAGAAAACAAAAACAATTGTTGATGCAGTTTAAAATGAATGGTAAAAAACCCGATGAAGACTCTGCTCTACTAAAAGTTGAGTTAGAAGAGGCAAAGAAAATAGAGGACATTCTGAAACAATAGTTATCAGAGACAGTAAAAACCAGAAAAGAAATGGAGAAGTTTAAGGCATTGTATCACCAAAATCTGTCAAGTATTAAAGCATCAGAAGGATTAACCTCCATTTTAAATCAACAAAGGAATCCAAAGTTGAAAGCTAGCTTGGGATATGAAGAAGGATCAAATAGTGATCATACAGGTAATACAAAACCCATCAAGTTTGTCAAATCTACAATCATTAACAACAACCACTCTGCAGAAACAGAGAAAGAAAATCAACCACCAAGAAGGAATGAAAGAGAAAGTACTAGAACTGATCAGAGAAACTATCGGTATGGAAGAAATCGACCCACTCAAAGAAGACAATATTTTTCCAGGTACAAAGGATTTTTCTATGGATATTGTTTTTTCTGTTCTAACTTTGGTCACAAAGATATAACTTGTTCTTTAATATTTAGATATGAGCAATCTAGTTATTCAAGGAATAATTGTCTGCCACAACAAAGATTGAGACAGCTAAGAAACAAACAACCACAGACTATAAATCATGTGATGGCTAGGAGAAGGACGTAGGTGAAACATAACAACAGTTATGAGAATAACAATCATTATGATCTGTTATTTAGTGAACCAGAATGTTACGTCTGCCATAACTATGGACATAAAGCTGCAAATTGTCACTTAAGGAATTATAAGCTAGATTTGAATCCCACTACTGAAAATTTTAAGGTTTGGAAGAAAAAAGAAGATGACAAGTGTATACTAGTGTTACCAACCCAAAGACAAAAGAATCCCTGGTATATTGACAGTGGATGTTCCAAACATATGACTAGAGATAAAAGTAAGTTTCTAACTGTAAGTGAAAGAAAATCAAGGAATGTAACTTTTGAAATGTTGCACTAGGAAAAACAAAAGGTAAAGGAATAGTAAGTTTGAGTAATGGAAAAGGAAAATCTCAAGATGTGTTATTTGTAGATGGTCTAAAACATAATCTACTAAGTGTCAGTCAAGTTTGTGATAGAGGATGTGAAGTATTTTTTACTTCTAAATATTGTAAAATAAAATCTGTGAATTCAGGATAGTTGGTTGCAAAAGGGATAAGAACATAAAACAATGTCTATGTGTTAAAAGAAGAAAAAATAAGAATTCCACTTAAGAAAGTATGATGAAATTTGGCTATGGAATAGGAGACTTGGACACCTAAATTTTGATCATATAATCAATCTTAAGAACAATGGGGCAGTAAAATATCTTCCAAAGATATCAAATCCATATGACTCTGTTTGTAAACCTTTCCAAATAGGAAAGCTTACTCGGACAAAATTCAAATCTAAAAAATTTCCTTCAATAGAAAAACCTCTCCAGTTAGTACATATGGATTTATGTGGATCATCAAGAAAAGAAGGTACATGAAAAGAAAACTATTTTATGTTGATCATTGATGATTATTCTAGACTAACATGGGTTGCCTTTTTGAAGGAAAAATATGAAACATTTTAAAAATTCAAAGTGTTTAAAGCTCTGACTGAAAATCAAACAGGAAAAAGATTGAAGACAACAAGGTCTGATAGAGGACGAGATTTTAGTTCATGGAACTTCAAAGAGTTATGTGATAAACATGGAATCAAATGAGAATACACTATTCCAAGGACTCCACAGCAAAATGAAATAGTTGAGAGGCAGAATAGATGAGGTCAGCAGATGGAAAGATCAATGATGAATGAAAGGAATATTGCTCAGACATATTGGGTGGAAGCAATCCATACAACTGTTCATATTCTTAACAAAGCTCATCTCAAGCCACATAGTGACAAGACTCCTTATGAACTATGGTTTGGAAGACCTACTTCAATCAAGCATTTTAAAGTCTTTGGAAGTATATCTTACATCAAGAATAATAATGAAAATATTGGCAAATATGATGACAGGGCTGATGAAGGTATCTTCTTAGGTTATGTGTAACACCTTGTTTCCCCAAGTCTATAAAAATAACTATATTGGCCAATAACTATGGCAAACTCCAAGATGTGAATGTGTGATTTGACGGACCCTGTATAAAGGGTCGATGAATGTAAATGATGTGTGAATATATATATTGCATGACTGCTGGGAGGGGGATGTGCTGAAAAAGAGACCACAATGGTTGATGAAAGGTGGTGGAAGGCACCTGGAATGGTGGCATTAACTTCCACCGAACCAATACCGTATTGGTCTTTACTGGCTCAAAGACCAAAGCTGCTCTCTGGCCCTAGAATGAATTACTCGCTAGGATGGTAGGTGGGGAGGCTCCTCGTGAGTTAATGAGGGGATGGGGGTGAATGGCCCATCCTTAGAATCCCTCAGACCTAACCACTGCGGGGGAATTCACGCAACCTTGCAAGACAAATCAAGAAAGGAAGTGTGGGGAGGGAGAGAGCGCAACAGGGAATCGAAAGAGGAGAACCAGAGGAACTCCGGAAAATACAGTGAGTCTTGAGCAAGAGGAGAAGGAGAGTAACCTTCATCCTTGACTTACAACAAGTGGGAAGTAGGAGACTGAGTCTCAAAGCCTCGTGGTCTAGCGCGGGGGTGGCTAGTGGTAAATCCATTGGGAGTCGCTGATCCTACGGTTGGGTGGAAACGAGCACCCCTCTCAGTAGTTGTGTCACACCTGGTGTTTTTATGATAAGTATTTATATCCTGTATCTTAAATTGAATATTCCTGGAATGCATGCTCATGGTTGTACACTCATAAATGGTTTCTGTATAGAAATGTTTGCCTGGTGTTTTGATCGAAAATGGTGGATGCATGCTTATACTTGTATGACTATAGTTGATTCATATATATATATATATATATATATATATATATATTGAACCAGTTCATATTTTGAGTCCGTCCTCGGGAGAATTGTCCTATGTACTTAACTCACGCGATGCCTTGGTTGGATTTTCCCGAAGGCGCCTCCTTCCGGGAAAGTTCCCTCACCATACAAAGAGGAGTGAGTTCCTTGAAAGGACTATCATTTTAGTAAACCCATGAAATTTCTTGATCCCTGTCACCGAAAGTAGCTTAGCGAGGATACCTCTCGGCTTTTCGGCGTTTCGGCACCCGAGAATCCCAAGGGTCAGTTTCCTTGTATTCGCCAGTTGCAAAATCCCAATATGAGAAACCCCAAAGTGATATAGCGTGAGTAGATTTTGGTAGTTCGGAGTTTCGGCACCCATGAATCCCAAGGGTCAGTTTCCTTGTATTCGCCAGTTGCGAAATCTCGATATGAGAAACTCCGAAATGATATAGCATGAGTAGATTTTGGTAGTTCGGAGTTTCGGCACCTGGGAATCCCAAGGGTCAATTCCTTGTATTCGCCAGTTGTGAAATCCTGATATGAGAAACCCCGAAATGATATAGCGTGAGTAGATTTTGGTAGTTTGAAATTTCGGCACTCGGGAATCCCAAGGGTCAGTTTTCATGTATTCTCCAGTTGTGAAATCTCGATATGAGAAACCCCGAAATGATACAACGTGAGTAGATTTTGGTAGTTCAGAGTTTCGGCTCCTGGGAAACCCAGATGCGAGACCTCTTGTCGTCGCACATCGTGAAATCCCGACTTGTGAAACACCGAATTGAGTTTAGTGATTAGTTGATATATGGTTCAGAGTTTAGGCTCCTGGGTATCCTAGATGCGATGCGAGGCACCTTGTCCTCGCATATCATGAAATCTCAACTTGAGACACCCTGAAACGAGCTTAGTGTTATATATATATATATATATATATATATATATATATCGGCGTTTCAAAATTTCAGCTCCTGGAGACTCAAGCACGAGACCTCCTGTCTTCTCGTATCGCGAAATCCTGACTTGTGAAACCCCGAAATGAACTTAGTATATATATGGGTTTCAGTGTTGCGGCACCCGGGAATCTAAAGGGTATGAACCCCCGTCTTCATACATTGTAAAATCCTGGTACGCGAAGTCTCGGTAGGTGAAATTCTGAAGAGACTTGGTGTGAATAGGATTTCGGGTTTTGGGGTTTGAAGAGTCGAAGAATTCGACTCCCTTGCATTTCGAACTCCCGGTTTCCGAAGACTCGCAATGCGAGAGGCGCCTCTTGGCTTAGCCCGGGGTCACAACCGATGGACACATGGAAGTGAATCCTACACTTGGTGCGTGAATTGTACATGATAGTTTTTCAACAAAAGAACCAGTGAATTGGTTTGGTGAAGGTCCCAATTGGAAGACCTAGCCTACGCTAGAACCTCATAGGAATTTGGAAACTCTGTCCCTCGATAATGAAGGAGAAGAAAAAGGCGAAAAATCTTAGTTCTCGTAGTGGGTGTGTTACACTATGCTACAAACAGTAAAGGATACAGATGTTATAATAAGAGGCTACATAAATTGGTTGATTGTATTGACATAAAATTTGATGAAGAAATCCCAGTACATAATGTAAGCAGTCTTGAACCAAGCACAAAAAATATAGTTGAAGTTGAAGATGAACAGGTTCAAGGATCAAAAAGAGAAGAATTTGAATCAGAGGAAGACACAAATACTCAAGATGACACAGATCACCAGAAAGAAACAAAAACACCTCTCAGAATTGTTAGAAAGAATCATCTTGAAAACCAGATAATTGGAGATATAAATAAAGGAGTTCAAACAAGAAGGAAATTGGTTAAAGACTCAAAACAATCTCAGGTTGCTTTTCTATCTATGATTGAACCTAAATTTTTTTATGAAGATAGTAAGCATGATGATTGGATTAGAGCTATGAATGAAGAGATTGATCAGATTGAGAAGAACAATACTTGGGAGCTTGTTCGTAGACCTGAAGATAAGAATGTAATAGGTTCCAAATGGGTGTTCAAGAATAAAATGAATGAAAAAGGACAAGTTGTTAGAAATAAAGCTAGATTGGTCTGTAAAGGGTATGCACAAGTTGAAGGTCAGGATTTTGATGAAACTTTTGCACCAATGGTAAGATTGGAAGCCATCAGAATGTTTCTTGCATATTCATGTCATAAGAACTTTAAAGTGTATCGGATGGATGTTAAGTCAACATTTCTTAATGGAGATCTAGAGGAAGAAGTATATATGGAGCAACCTGAAGGATTCTCATTGACAAATAATCCTGACTATGTTTGCAAGCTGAAGAAAGATCTATATGGACTGAAACAAGCACCACAAGCTTGGTATTATAGACTGGACAATGTTTTACAAAACAAAGGGTTCAAGAAAGGTATTGTTGACAACAATCTCTACATTAAGTCTGAAGGTTATGATTTACTAGTTGTTTTGGTTTATGTAGATGACATTATTTTTGGATGTACTAATGATTCTTTTGTCTAGTGGTTTTTTAACTCTATGCAAGCAGAGTTTGAGATGTACATGATAGGAGAATTGTCATATTTTCTTAGCTTACAAGTAAAACAGAGTTCTGGAGGAATATTTATCTCTCAAGAAAAATATTTGAAAGAGATGTTGAAGAAATTTCAGATGGAAGATTCTTCTCCTGTTAATACACTTATGGTGGTTGGTTGCAAGCTCAGTAAAGATGATATTTCACCTGATGTTAATCAAAGTATATAACGATCAATGATAGGTTGTCTTTTGTACATCACAGCATCCCATCTTGATATAATGAAAGCTATTGGAATGGTAGGTCGTTATCAGTATGCTCCTAAACAAAGTCATTTAGTAGCTGTAACAAGGATATTCAAATACTTGAAGGGCACACTATCTTATGGTCTGTGGTATCCTAGAAATCAAAATATTCACTTAACTACTTATTCAGATGTTGATTGGGAAAATTGTGTGGATGAGAGAAAGAGCACAAGTGGAGGTGCATTCTTCCTAGGTGACTCGTTAGTATCATGGATTAGTAAGAAGCAGGGATCTATTTCCTTGTCAACTACAGACGTAGAGTACATTGCTGCTGCTACTTGTTGCACTCAGATTTTATGGATGATCCAAACTCTTGCATATTTGAAGAGAGCAGGTTACAAACAGATTTGTTTAGCTGAATTATATTCCTTCCACAGAATAGTTAACTGACATATTTACTAAACCGTTAGCAGCAATCCCTTTTGGATATGTTCGTTAGAAGTTGGGGGTTATATATTCTTTCATCTAATCTGTTCACCTTGTCAGGGGGAGTACTTATTGAATATCTATTATATTTCTGGTGAATATCGCTCTGGTCCTTCCGTTCATAGTTTCCAAGGGGAGTATGTGTCTGTCACATATCTGATACCTTCTAAATATACTGCAACATCTCAGGGGGAGCGTGTTTCTTCTTTGACATTGATTTCAAAGGGGGAGAAAGTGTGGTGATGGTAAAGATACTACAATGTTATAGTTTGATGTTTAGGGGATAATCCAGCTCTGGTATAGTTGGATGTTCAGGGGATAGTCCATCTCTTCAGGTTCTTCAAGGGGTTGATAGTCCAGCTTTGGTATAGTTGGATGTTCAGGGGATAGTCTAGCTCTTCAGGTTCTTCAAGGGGTTTCCATCAATGCCAAAGGGTGAGATTGTTGGCATGTTTACAAACATAAGGTAGAGTATGCATGTTGTCATTCATGGAAAGATCAGAAATCAGCACAACGATGAATTCTCGATGCTTCTAGAAGGGAATATTCTAGAAGGATGGGTTGGCATTCGAATGGTTATCCTAGTACTGGATTCCCTGATATTTTGGGATCATTCTTATCCAAGTAACTAATTCATTCTCTCCTATATATTGAGGGAATTCTCATGGAAAAGGTTAAGCAAGATTCATTGGAGAATTGGTGAAAGAATTGTGTGAAGGAC
>JASDQU010102639.1:96330-112423 GCA_032191745.1 Picea mariana
GTTAAGCAAGATTCATTGGAGAATTGGTGAAAGAATTGTGTGAAGGACTGAATCTTGAACAACAGCTTGGAGACTCTAGCAAGTCTATCAAGAGGTTTTGATCTTCTTCATGCAAGGATTGAGAAAGTGTGTGTGTCGGAGCCAAGATCCATCGAAAGGAAGTTTGCGACATCAAGGCTCAGGTTGTAATCTTTACTTTCCATTAATATGATACAGTGGCATGTCCCTTTCCCATAAAGTTATTTCCACTTTATTGTGTAATTCCTTGATCATACACATAGGTTGAATTTTGAATAGATTGTGCTATATTCACTTTGGTTGGTTTGTGTTGTCTTGGTCTTGACTGCATGAGAGCACTGGAGCGAAGTGGGAGCAACAAAGACCATAGGAAGCGATAATAAGGTATGTTATTTGTTCTTGTCTCCTAGTTAATTCAATGGTCAAAACCTAGGGAAAGAGTCATGTCCTATCTTGCTTTGTTCTAGATCCAGGTGGATCTTGGGAGATCTGTTAGTGTCTGCACCTACCGATTAATCCAATAACAAAATTGATGACTCCACTGGGGATCAATCCATTTACTTTGTGGCTTTTGGTATTTTTCTGTGGCCATTTTCTCTTGTTTCATTTTTTCTCCTTTCCTATCAATCTCTGAGTCTTCAGGATATCCTGATAGACCCTCTGGGTCCAGAGGCCTTTTAAAATTTTGCTTCATTTTCCAAGAATTTGACTAGTTTCATAGGTTCTCGCACTGTACTTCACTGTAGCCTGCGAGAATCAACAGAGTTCGCACTCTTCCTTTAGGTTGCAGTGCGAGGTTCTCGCACCTTGCTCAAGGGTCACCTGCAAGAATGCCTAATTCTCGCACTATGTAATACTACCAGCCTGCGAACTCATTTTTTCAAATTTTTGGATTTGAGTTTTGGCATCTTCAACTGCCCAGATCAGTTTAAGTGCCTCATAAGTGTTTCTTGGACCATTGATTGGTGTCTTTCTTGTCTTCGTTTGCGTGCATGAACAGTCTTGGGATTGCAAGGCTCTTCTTGTCACTTTTGTCTTGACTTTCGTTTCTTGACTTTTCTTGGCAAAACCATTCTCTCTGATTTCAGAATCTGAGCGTGTTTGATTAGTTAAGAACCAGTGATTGGTTGAAATTTGAGTTGTTTGGTCTTTTCTCATTTTCTTATTGTTTGAAAGATCATTTTTATACAATTGAAAAGACTATATTGGTTTGGTTTTTATTTTTGTTTTCATTGAAAGAGAGGATTGGGTTTGTATCACTGCTTGTTCATTGGTTTTTGATTTTCAGTACTCTCATTGGCATTGTGAGGGTCCTTTTTGAAAAGGGAACAAACGTTTTTCTTTCAAAAAAATCGTTTTTTTTTTTGCCTTCGAAAACATTGAAAATCAAATTGTTGAAATTGTTGAAAACAAAGCAATAGAGTATTGTTCTTTGATGCGTGATTTGTTGCATTTGCATTTTAAAAGAAATTTTGCATTGTAGTTCAAGGTTGATCTGGAAAACTTTCTCTTTCCCTCCCATACATAGGATTCATTGAACGAAACGTGATATATTTCATTCTCATCCATGCATTGTTGGGTCAGAGTTATACGACATAAGTTTCATCTCCGTTTCCTTTGAGTAAACAAAAGCTCTTAATAACACTGCGTAATCATAAAATTTATCTAGTAACACTTTTTTAGGGCTCTTGTACACCAACATTTAGCTAGGCTAGCACTTTGGAGTAGGAAGAGAGATACACTCTCCAAACGCACAAAACACACAATAGCATCTTGTGTTAGGGAGTGTTAAATTCCATTTGCAACATCCTGTCTTGGGAAGCCCTTCTTACACAAGGGTCAAGCACGAGGTCGCATTGATATTGGCAGAGTTACTCACCCTTCTTTGTTGGTATCAGTGTAGAGATTGCATGTATTACAGGGATCACTTGGAGGTATACCCACAATGATGAGTGGAAGCCTTTTGAGTTGATTTTGGGCTAGATACCCTGCCCTTGTGTGTGGATCGGACTATCGACTGTCCCCCCAGGCTTTATTGTTGTTGGTGGTGACCTTAGTGGCCTTTCTCTCTAGGTTCTTACCCAAGGTGACTGTGGAGGGGAAATTCTTCACGGTACCTGGAATTGACGTTGACCAAACTCACTTGGGCTCCTTGGAGGGTATACCCACAATTATGTGTGGGAGCTTGCACCAGGGTGTAAGTCCGTTAAGCAGGTCGTCAGTGTAACTTTTCCACTCTAGCCCCGCCCCTTCTCATCTCGTTGTTGCGATGTTGGATTTCATCACCAACTAGTGGCTTTGAAATTAGAAGGTCTTGTTTGCTTGGTGTTGCTTCCTAGATTTTTTTTACTAGCGCGTGTTGTTTGTTTATCGAAGTTGATCATAGGATTTTGTTTGCGAAGTTTGTCACTAATTTACAATAGCTCCCCCATGTCGTTCACATAGAATGCAGGATTTATCTCTAGAGCATCTAGAAGGTTCTCAACCCTTGCCTACAAGTACACCTAAGGGATCTCCTCGTCAAAGTGAAGTCACAGTCGTCACCACACCACAAGTGGAATGAACTGACTCTCTAGAATGTTTTCGAATTACAAATACTTGAGAGGACTTTTGACGTCACCCTGATTCTGAGCGACCATTTATGCGACTGAATTCTTTCGAAGAATTAGTTGTTACATCTTCTGGATCACTAGTTGGACCCTTTCCCAATATAGAAGACCAATATCTTTTTTGGTCTACAGGTGTTTTTCGACGAGACCTTTTTGGTCCAGGTTCACCTGTGATTTCTGAAATTAATCCTCCCGTAATTTCTGAAATCTCTAGTCCAGAGACAGTACCGTTGACTACCACTTATCACATTACCGTCCCTGCCGAAATGGCCCATCTTGCAGCTACTTCGAGTGTTCCAACCGGGTTTACTATGGTTAGTCTTGCTCCTATCAACACACCGTGAACGCCCAACATCAATCCGACATTACCACCTGGATACCATGCGTTGAATGCTTCCATTCCTACTCCTACGCAAACTCCATCCGGTTCTCCTAGTGGTCCTTCTTCTTCTGGATTCTTTCTTCCCGGTTTTGTCCCAACACTCCCTCAATTTCCTTTTGGAGGACCTTCTTCGTCCTCTACTGGAAATCCTAATTCTAGTGGCACTATTTCCTCATTCACTCCAAGTTATCATTTTCCAGTTGGTGGACAATTTCACCAAGGTGGTATGACACAACCCCCTCTCAATGGGCAAATTCCTTTTGGAACACAACCCCCAATTGGAACATCACCTTCATTGGGAGGACCTACCCCACCTTATGGGAAAAACATACCTCTGTCCTTGGCCCAGTATTGGAATCAGTTGATACAAAATCCTTCTCAATCGATTGGGGGGTAGTAGTTTCCAGCTGCATCTGTAACACCCCCTAGTATAGGTCAACAATATCCCGGTTCGTTTAATCCCATTTGGGGTGCAAATGTTCAAACTCAAACCTCTGTTCTAGGGTATAATCCGATGAGCTATTATCCTATCCAACCACCACCGAATATGCCTGGGTCTTCACATTATATGTAGACTGCTTATGGTCCTACTGGTTTGTCGACAGGGTTTCCTCCCCAAAGCCACCAGTACCCGCAAGTGAATTGACAGTTACCCTTTCTCGCCACTTTGGATTTTCCGGATTTGTCAAGGATTTCAAATGATCCTATTCATCACTCTCCCCAATGGCCTGTTATCCTAGCCAAGCTCCCATCGGACATTCCTAAATTCGACGACAAAGTGGGAGAGGACCCAAACAATCACGTTATGAATTTTCACCTATGGCGTTCATCCAACTCGTTGATGGATGACTCTATTCGTTTACGTCTTTTTCAATGAACCCTTACTCGTTCTACTGCGAAGTGGTATATTGAATTTCCACGAGGTTTCTTCTCTGATTTCAACACCCTAGCTATGGCTTTCCTTACGCATTACCAGTTACCGATCCGTTATGATACAGGGACCGAGATTTTGACTTCCTTCAAACAGACTAAAGGCACTCATATATCTGATCACATCCATGAGTGGCGAAGGAGATGATGTCTCATTAAACTTGAGCTCCCCGATCAGTTACTGGAAGAATGGTTTACAAAATCATTTGTGAATGAAATCGGTAAGGACATTGCCATGGGTGGTGTCATCACGGAAGAGTAGGCTATAAGTCGTGCTCAATATCTTGACCTCATTTACTCACAAACGGGAACCCTTTACTATTTAATACCTAACTTACCTCGTCCTAATACTTCCAGCCCTTCAACTACTCCAGCTGCCTCGCATGCAGCTGACAGTGTGATTGGTACTGCCCAAGCCCAATCACATTCCACTTCAAGCACAAACCCTAAATCTGCTTCTTCTAATGTTCAAAATGCTCCATCTCCTGCCACTCCCACCAACAAGACTTCTGAGGTAAATGTAGTTCAATCTACCCCAGCCGGTAAAAACAAATATAAAAAGAGGAGAGGCAAGAATAAGGAGGGAAAAAATAATTCTCCAGCAGAGAAAACCAAAACTACCCCTGTTGACGATTGGGATAAGCGCAAACCATGATACCCTTGCCTTATATGTGGTGATGATCACTACATGAAAGATTGTCCACGACGTGCCGAGGTCACTAAGTTCCTTCAAGGAGCTCCAAAACCACTTGCACCGGTCATTTTGTCCCAACCCTTCCCGTCGCAACAACAGGCTTAGTTGGTCATCCACGACCAACCCTCTTCTTCTACTACATCATATATTTTGATGTGTACTGGTGATTCTAAGCAGAACAACATTGCACTCACTACTCGAGCCAAAGATTATTCCCCCTCTAAGGAGAAGGTTGACGATTTACCCCCTTCTTTGGTACAACCATCTCTAGCAACTCCACCTACTAACGGTCCTCTTCATCTCGAACGACCGAGCCTTGACACAGTTCTGCGACCCCCCCCAAAGGGTGTCGTTCAGAAATCGTCTTTCAATCATCACACTCGTGCTGCCCAGAACTACAGCATTGTTGAAGATCTGGCTCAAGCACCTTCTGCGATGTCAGCCCTTGAAGTCCTTTAGACTTGTCCCGCACAAGAGAAGGCACTGTTGAAAGCTATCGGTGGAATCAATTCGACGGATACGAATTTGATAGTCTTTGACTTGGAAGATCACATTCCAAGGTTACCCCCTCAACTTGCGTTCCAGATCCAAGTGGTTGTCTCTGAAAAAAACATTTGCCGAACCGTTATCGATGAGGGTGCTTCGACCTGTGTTATGTCTCGTGCTTGTTGGAAAGCCATTGGCTCTCCTCCTTTGAATGAATCCGAGAACACTCTTAAAGCCTTCAACGGCTCTAGTTTTAAGCCCTATGGTGTCCTTCCTTCGTTTCCCATCAAGTTAGAAGGCAAGATGGTTCAAGTCGAAGTGGAAGTCTTTGACGCTCCCCTTGATTATAATCTTCTACTTGGCCATAGCTTGATCGATTCCATGCACGTCATTGTGTCGACACTTTTCTGTGTAGTACGTTTCCCTCATCAAGTAAAGGTTGTTACCGTCGACCAACTTGACTTCTTCAATTCTGATACCCATACTAGCAACGTACCATTTATTGCTAAAACCCCACCGGGTTATGAGAACATCGGTGTAAGCCTTTTAAAAGACTCCTCGTTAATGGGTACTTTCCCCATTCCACCACCCGATTTTCCACGCTCGTCTGTTTCTTCCATCAACATGATCTCCACCATGCCTCATGAACTTCCTGCATCTCACGACCCTTGGATAGTCCCCGACCCTGGAGATCATCTTCGTTTCGGCGACGAAATGTCGTTAAGTCCAGTTGAATCCGCCTATCAGGCCATTCAATTGACAACACCTTCTACCCCCTCTCTTGATGAGTTGTCTCCCGATCCTTTTTGTGTTATTTTTTCCACTAACGAGATGATCATGTCTATCATGGAGAACACCCCTTGGGATGATGGGCATCATCGTTCTATCCTTTTTCTTTAGCAACATACTCTTGAGAACTACCAATGGATTTCAACCCTGTCGACCGTTGTTGTCATCTTGACTCTTCACCCTGTGGTCTCAGTTAGTCCCTTTGCGAAATGGGGCATCGATTTCATGACATGTCACCCTAACTCGACCGGGGGGCATGGTTACATCATTGTAGCTGTTGATTACTTTACGAAATGGGTCGAGGCGATGTCGACATTTGACAACACTGGAAAGACCGCATCTTTATTTCTTTTTAATCACGTCATAGCTCATTTTGGTGTTCCCCAAGCTATCATCACTGATCACGGTAGCCACTTTAATAATTTTATGATGTCCGAACTTACTGAGAAGTTGGGTCTTCACCATGATAACTCAACACCCTATTATCCACAAGCCAATGGCCAGGTCGAAGCAATCAACAAAGTTCTCATAACTATGCTTCGATGAATGATAGGGATTCATAAAACAAGTTGGCACACAATGTTGTTTTCGGCATTGTGGGTGTAACGGACATCCGTCAAGTCCGCTACTGGGTTTACACCTTTTTGGTTAGTCTATGGTGTGGAAGCCATTCTCCCTATCGAATGTGAGATACCGTCTTTAAAACTAGTTGTTGAACTCCTACCCAACACTTCCGCTGAGGAAGAACGTCTATTGTATCTTATGCGACTAGATGAAACTCGACGTGATGACACCCTAGTCATGGAAGCTCAGAAAAAAAGTTTCAAGGCCCAATACGACAAGCATGTCAAGCCTCGTGTTTTCTCCGAAGGAGATCTTGTTCTTCTCTATGAACAAGATCGAGATATGTTAGGAGCTGGGAAATTTGAACCCATGTGGCGAGGTCCTTATATTGTTCGACGAGTTTTGGAAAAAGGATCTTATGAGTTGGTAGATTATGATGGTATCCCTTTGAGTGAACCTAGGAATGGGTTGTACTTGAAGAAGTACTATGCATAAAATCATCTGTGCACAAGTACTTGTATTTTTAATGTATCATACTTTTTGTGTGTTACTATAGTTTGCTTTTGTCGTTATCTGGTCTCTGCCCTTATTTGAAGTTGTGTTTGATTTCCAGATGTTAGAGTCTTCGCTACCCTATATTGGCTTTTCTAATGGTGCTAGCCGTAGTATTCAGAACCTTGCTTCCGCTACGTGGGCAATTTACGCCCCTACAAACGAACTTGTCTCCTTACGAGGTGTGTGTCTCGACCGTGCGACCAAGAACATTGCAGAGTATAACACCATTATTGAATTATTGGTTGATGCTATCTCACTCGAAATTCGTCATTTGGTTGTGCGACTTGATTCACAGCTAGTAGTACTATAGTTAAGTAATGTATATACCATTCGAAGTCCTACTTTGTTACAGGTGTATTTGCGAATTCACCTCTTGGAGCGTTATTTTGATTACATTGAATATCAACATGTTCCTAGATGTCTAAATACATTAACAGATGCATTGGCTAATTATGTATTAGACAAACATTTGAATCATTTATAAATCAATCACATCAATGTTCACACAACACATGATAAACCGGTAGAAGCCGTCTGTATATATAACGATCAAAAGAGTTTTTTACAAAAAGTTTGTCCGAAGACCAAAATGTCAAAATCTGAAGCTCATAGCTTCTACATAGTGATGTCATGGATGATGTTCACGGTAACACACGACTACCTGAGCAACCCTACGGAGCAGTCGACTCATGGATGTTGATACTCCTATAGTATGACGCTGATCGCATCGTGGAACCTCTTTCAGAGGCATGTCTGGAATATCCGCGGTCAGGCCCTCTAGATTTTGTTCCACCACCTGATAATCCTCGGCATATTTTGGCACTGCTGCTACCTCTTCTCGTCGCTGAATGGGAGAAGTACTAGGAGGTCGGTACGGTCCAACACTTGTGTTATCAAAAATGAATTTTGTATTAGTCTTTGGATGAACATATAAAACAAAAACATTTGAATATGATAAAAATTTACAAAACATTTGAAAAGAGAAAAATGTATGTACTTCTTACCAAGGTCCCCCCACTGAGCATCCTCTGGCAGTACTAAATTCGGATCTCCTCAGAAATCCAGCCTGGCATAAGCATAGTCGTCAACCATCAACAGCTGTGGTTGAAGCCAGTCAAAGAAAGTATCATCATACTTGATGATCGGTCCTGCTATGTGCCGGGCCATGAGTCGACACCATCTCAACATCCTTGGATCCCTGGGAGCCAGTATATTCCACCCAACCTGCAGTCTT
Organism: Picea mariana; assembly: GCA_032191745.1. Lineage (NCBI taxonomy): Eukaryota > Viridiplantae > Streptophyta > Pinopsida > Pinales > Pinaceae > Picea > Picea mariana. The sequence continues at coordinate 104,592 of JASDQU010102639.1, forward strand.
ATTAAGGGAACCCTCTCAAGGAAGAAGGATACCAACAAAGATCCATACCTGAATTGCTTTAGGTCGCCTCGTCTGCATTTGGTCAACTATCTTTTTATACTGCGAAGCACAACATCTACCCAGTTGAACACCCGAGGTTCAGTACACTCAATAGCATACTGGAAGTAACTTTGTAATGCCATGTGAGGAGAAGAACTTCCAGCCATATGAGCTATGGTGAATAGGATAGTACAGAGGGTCAAATATCGTACCCCCCAAATAGCTACTTTTCCTTTCTTTCTCTCAGCCTCTGGAACGCAGTGTAAACGACAGTACTCACTCATCTGTAGCCCACCACCTCTGCTACCAGTCAGGCTCACATAGTACCCCCGCCGTGACAATCCAATCAAAAAGTAAATGTTCTCAATATCTAAGGATAGTGTGTGGACCCCCACATGAAATAACTTCTAATCAGGGTCCCACATACGCACCAGGTACTCTAACAACCTAACTTAGGCCCTCATACACGGGATACGAAAGTACTTCAGGAGTCCACAGTCTCTCAAAGCAGCAATAGTAGGTGGATGATTTTCAACCATTGCATTGTCTTCTTCGTTCTCCCTTTCGTGCCATTCAAGCACCATTCTGATGGCCAATTATCTGCATAAGAGGCACATTAAGAAGTTTAACAACTTTTTTCATGATTTGATTCTTGTTCATTGGGTATATTTTTAAAAAAAAATTGAGCTTTGCGGTTCTCGCAGATGCCCTGTGTGTACAGTGTGAGAACCTCATAGGCTGCTCATGGGTCACCTGCGAGAATCACCCATTCTCGCAGGTCCCATGTAGCCTGCCTACGAGAATGGAAGCGTGCAAGTAGGGCTTGCAAAATCAACCCAAAAATGAAATTTAACCAATGAAATTGCAAAATTAAAACATGAAAGTGTTAAGGACGAAGAGCCTACCTTACTGTTGCAGATGTCTCGCTGAATGGTCTCTCGTAGCTCCCGCAAGCTGACATCGAACTTTGAGGGTAAAAGAGGGGTTTTTGAGCTCAAATAGTGGAAAGGTAAAAATGATGTGGTAAAAAGAGTATTTACTCCTTTTTATTTACTTTTACTATGTCATTTGATTTTTTATGATTATTTATCTATTAAACCCTAATCCCTAATGTCATTTTGAGTGTAACTTTTGTAGGCGTGATGATTTTGATGGTCAAATACAGGGATACGGACAAGTTTTTCTTTGTCATCGCGTGTTTTGATTGTTTTTTATGGTTTTTATATAAAACCTCGAGCGTGGTCTTTGCTCGTTCTTGCACTCGAAAATACATGAGAACGTGATTGAGCATACTTTTATCACTTTTTCGGGCTCAACAAGGTTATACGAAAAAGGAACCCCCCTGGAGTTCTCTTTAAGTTCTTTTCAGACTCTCTAAACATGAAAAGATAGCCAAGCAACCTTGCTATTTTCACGCTCGATAAAGTATCTGAAGTAAGCATCTGGTGAGAGATAATTTATCTCTTTTTCGGTCTCATCTAGACTATTTTACGAAAAAGGAACTGAGAGAGTTCTCTTTTAAGTGTTTTTCCAAACTCTATAATCATGAAAAACCTTCGAGTTTTCTATCTCTAGACTCATTAAACAAACATTGACAGACCTGTAATGGGACCAAACCACTCCTTCTTAGGGTTCATTAAACATACTCCGAGGGACTCGTCCAAAGGACGAGCTTACATCAAAAAGCATATGTTATCCTCCTCAAGCTTGCGTAAAAATAAAGAGGTACTCGCCAAAAATGGTGGGGGAAAATTTGGGAAAAGGATATGTCTTCATCTTCATATTAATTGGCAGTAAGAGTCGCTCTTGAACATGACACCCCTTATTCATCATTTGAAGCCGGTTTGGGAAATCCATTTGCTTCTCATTCGATTTGTTACAAGGTCATTCCCTGTGTCATCTTTGATTCAATGCTGCCAAAACATTGGTCGTGTTGTTCATATGTTCAAGAGAAGTCCATCTGAAACCTATATCGAGTCGGCCATCTGTAGTTATCCATTCTCTCCGTGTCGGCCCTCCCTGTGTCCAATTCAATTTGTATAATACTTTGTTTCACCTTCAAAATATGTTACTCATTTTGTGTCATTGATGGGGGATACATCAAGACCCTCCTGTGATGAGTTTTATTCCATCGACTTCAGCTCATTATCCGAAATCAAGACTTAGAAATTATTTGGTACCTTGGAGCTTGCATGCCTCAATGTCAGGTTTCCTCACTTTCGACCGTGGGTTTCCATCATTGACCCCTGATCGAAAGATTCCATTGGATGTTCGAATTCAACTCATTCATTCACACTCGATGGATTGTACTAGGGTACCTTGGGATTCATTGACATCAATGGTGATTTCCCTCGCACTTGTTAACCGTTTCATCAATGACCGGTAATCAAGTGGTTTCTGCCATGTTCGACTTCAACACATGTAATCACATGGTTAGATTCGTACTTTGGGCGACGAGATTGAAGACCCTAGATATCATCTCTTTTGTCCAGGTTGTGATGGAGTATGTATAATCTGTGACACATAGATCCACTATGTATGTCTTGTGGCTATGTCGTCTCAATTTGAAATTTCTCGCATAGATCCACAGTGTATTCCTGGTGGCTATGCTATATTTTGACGGTATGGATCCACAGTGTATGATTGGTGGCCATGACCTATGTCTATAATGTCATCCATCTATTATCTGAGTATGGGAATGCCTACCTCAGAATTGGTATATATGATATTCTGCAGATGCTTGGGTGTTTGCAGGTTTCTGATTAGATGTGCTCCTGGTTTCCGACACACACATGCAGCTTACAAAGTCTTTCGGCTGTCACTAGTTCCAACCTCATACTTTGGGGGGCATTCTGTTACCCATGATTTTGGTCATCATGATGATGTATTGATGATGGTGTACTTAGGCTCTTCATAAGAACTTTCTCCTGAGAAAAGTTACTTTCATCTCTTCCCAGAAAACTCATTTTTGAAGAAGGTTCGTAGGTTGCTAGTATATTAGGGTGCGAGAATTCCTGATTCTCGCAAGCTTCCTTAAGCTAGGGTGCGAACTTCTCACACTGTGTTGAATTGCTAGGGTGTGAACTCTTCCTAAAAGCATGGAAAAAGATGAATTCTTGATGCTTCTAGAAGGGAATCTTCTAGAAGGATGGGTTGGCATTCGAATGGTTATCCTAGTACTGGATTCCCTGATATTTTGGGATCATTCTTATCCAAGTAACTAATTCATTCTCTCCTATATATTGAGGGAATTCTCATGGAAAAGGTTAAGCAAGATTCATTGGAGAATTGGTGAAAGAATTGTGTGAAGGACTAAAGCTTGAACAACAACTTGGAGACTCTAGCAAGTCTATCAAGAGGTTTTGATCTTCTTCATGCAAGGATTGAGCAAGTGTGTGTTTCGGAGCCAAGAGCCATCGAAATGAAGTTTGTGACATCAAGGCTCAGATTGTAATCTTTACTTTCCATTAATATGATACAGTGGCATGTCCCTTTCCCATAAAGCTATTTCCACTTTATTGTGTAATTCCTTGATCATACACATAGGTTGACTTTTGAATAGATTGTACTATCTTCACTTTGGTTGGTTTGTGTTGTCTTGGTCTTGACTGCACGAGAGCACTGGAGCAAAGTGGGAGCAACAAAGACCATAGGAAGCGATAATAAGGTATGTTATTTGTTCTTGCCTCCTAGTTAATTCAATGGTCAAAACCTAGGGAAAGAGTCAGGTCCTGTCTTGCTTTGTTCTAGATCCAGGTGGATCTAGGGAGATCTGTTAGTGTCTGCACCTACCAATTAATCCGATAACAAGGAGTCAAAGGAATATGACACAGGAACTCGCGACATGTGAAGTCATGAAATGATCTAGACTGTAGGATCACCAAAGTTCTGGACCGTTGATCTAACAAGCAAAGTGCTTGAATGTTTGGCCCATGGTCATATATAAGTTCACGTCATCGAAGTATGAAGGGAGGAGCTAGAGTGTTGCTAAGCCCCATTTCAGATATCGCGACTTGGGAGAGTCGAGAAACCGCATACCAAGATCCCCAAAATTGCGAATCGTGAAGCGCTTTATGGATAAGTGCTTGGTCACAGCCAATGGTCACGAGAAGGGAAGAAGCTAGTAGCTAAGCTCCATTTCAGAGATAGCGACTTGGGAGAGTCAAGATGCCTCATCAAAGGATTACCAAAGTCGTGAGTCACAAAACGCTTTATGGATAAGCGCTTGGTCACAACCAGTGGTCACAAGAAGGGAAGAAGCTAGAAGCTAAGCTCCATTTCAGAGATCACGACATGGGAGAGTCGAGATGTCTCATCACAAGAATTCTGAAACGCGAAATCGCAAAATCACTTTCTGTTTAGCACTCGGTCACAACCAGTGGGCATATGGGATAAATGTGAGACCCCGCAGGTGTAATCCAACGGTGCTGATTAATTGGGAATTTGATCGAAGGGATATTGTTTTCACCTCATTGTTAATTGTTCAGTTATGATTCAGTTAGTAGAACTGAATCATATTTCTTGGAAGTTTTGCAATTCAGTTACTGATGCGTTTCCTTGGAAATTGGAGGTGTAACTGAATCAGGGAGATAACATAAAAGAGAAATGCATGTGACTGTGTGAAGTTGGTTGTTCTAACTAGAAAAATGAGTTGAACTGTAAGAAAGGTAAAATTACAGTATGCATAGTGTGAGATCAAAATCAGAGATGAGTAACAGATGTTGAACAGACAGAAGCAAGAGCAGAATTGCAGAACAATTTGAAGCAGAGCATAATTGCAGAACAGATAGAAGCAAAGAAGAACTGTAGAACAGATAGAAGTAGAGAAGAATTGCAGAACAGAAAAGAAGTGGTAATAATTGAGACACATGTATTGTTTGTTATTCAATCATTTATTTATAATCAGGGAGGTAGGGTGGTTCTAGGGAGGACATGATTCCTCTGTTATTCAAGTTGGTGCTTGAATACTGGAAGTTGAAGATTTCATCTAGTTGTGGATAGAAAACAGGGTGGTAGGGTGGTGCTTGGGAAAACACAAAGTTTTATGTATGCAAGTTGGTTCTTGTATAAGTGGAAGTAGGTGCTTCCATTCAATTGGTGCTGGAACACTCAGGGAGTTGATGCTTCCTTCTAGTGGGTGCTAGAGAAACCAGATATTTGGTGCTCTCAACAAGTTGGAGCTCGTAAAATAGAGGTAGTAGCCTCACATTGAGTTGATGCTCAAACATAGATGATGTACAGAACTTAAAAGACTTCCTATCATTCGAAGAAGAAGAGGTTTTCTCCCTTTATGGGTTTCCTCATGAAAAACTGTCTCTGTGTATATCTTATGTGTGACTGATGTTCATTATTTATGTTGTTCATATCTTGTATAATATTGATGGTCACTTAGAAGAGATTAAAAATTGTTTTGATTAGTCATAAATTGTTTAAGCACAATAACAACTGATTCACCCCCCCCCCCTCTCAGTTGTCTTAGTAATTTCAACAAAAACTGCGAGGATCTTGCATACTGCAGATCCTCTGCCTGTGTTTGTTGCAGATATGTTCAATGTTTTGGCCCGAAGAACTAGGTCCAATTTCTAAGGATAGATGTACAATACCCAGTGTTTTTCTTATTTTTTCAAATGGATTTTCTATTAAAAAATAATTTCCTTTGACTCTTCGTTGCTACTTCTTTTCTGGATTTAACACATGTTCTCATTGGCATGGTTTGGTGCTCTCGTACTTATTCGATATTGTGTTTACTTAGGTTATTTTTTCTAATATGGAACATCTAACAATTATATGACAATGTACTGTGTCAATCCACCAGCCTTTTATGCAAACAAAAAATGGATTACATAGTTTCAAACCAACATTCAATTCTATTCGTAATGCACATAGAACATAGCAATACCAATGTACAATCTTGCAGCAAAATCGTTATTCTTATTTCTAGAGATGCAATTATTAAGTTTTAATGCTAACAACCCATAATAAAAGAAGTTTAATACTTGATTTAATATGTTGCAATCATGGAAGAATGTATTAAGAACACGGTTACACCCAAACGTTCCAATAAAATCTAATCTTCAACAAATAATTTGCTAGCAATTAGTAGAAAATGAAGTTTAGTAGTTAAGTTAATATGTTACAGTCATGGAAGAATGTATCAAGAACATACTTACACGCACAGGTTGCGATAAAATCTAGGCTTCAACAATGCATTTGCTGACAATTAGTAGAAAATGATGGTGTTGCAACAATGGGGCTTCTTTGAAACCAATTTGCGCTTACCAAAACTGCCTTCCACCTTTCTATTTTCCCACTCTTTTATTCCCTGTAGTTTCTCTTCCTAGTTACTTAATCATTTTTTTTCCAAAAATTCCTTGTTGCGCGGCTTGGAAGATTCACACATTTCCAATGAGTGCTTCTCCTTTCTTTAAATTGATGCTCTATTGTTCTGTATCCTATAACTAGCACCCAAAGTTTCACGATATACAAATTGACAGACAGACTTGCGCACTGACTAGGTCAACATTGCACTTCTACTTTTGTGCGACCTCCAGAAAACATTTGGAGCTCCACGATATACAAATTGACAGATGGGCTCCAGGGATGGCGGGATCAATATTGCCTTTGTTTACAGAGGGAAAAGTGCTAAAACGAGCCATACCACATTTGCACCACAGAAGCTATATTAAAGGGAAAATCATTTCCTCTATAGTTCTATGTCTTGCAAACAACACCCACAGTTCCGCACTATACAAATTGACAGTTGGACTTGCGGGCTGGCTAGCTAATAATATGCGTCAGAGTTCTGTGATATACAAATTGACAGATGAAGCATACAAGAAAGAACCAAGTAAACTCGCAGATCGTATTCCTGGTCGTTGTTTTCTATTCCTGCCAGCTTCGCAATTCTTTCCAAGTATATATATTTCCATGAAAATGGGATATCTGTTATAGATGTGAATATGTTGGTCCTTGTTTTCCGTTTTCTATACTTGGCCAAATATCTCTTTCTCTTTTCCCTGAACTTTATCTTTTTCATCACTTATTCAGTTTTTCAAAAATGTATGGTTGGGCGCGTGGTCGGCTTCCCCATTCCATACCCTGAAACTTCTCCGACCGTGAATTCTCGGTAGGTGGGCTCTAGATTGGAATTTTGTTCTCCCATGGCCTGTGAATAGTATCATCACTTCCGCGATATACAAATTTGCAACCGAAATCAGATCATACCCTCTTCCGTATTATGGTCCACCTATCATGACCTCTTCTGTTGTATACATTTTGCACTGAAAAATTCCGAGAGATACAATTCAACCGTCGAGTCCTCGCATCTTTTGTGGAACTATTGTCACCCTATTTTGAAGCTTATCTCTCCGCTTTCCATACTTCACCATTTCTTTGAATTTCTTTGGCAGACCGTCGGTTTGGCGAGTTGAAGAAATATTCAGTTCCTAGTCATTGTTTCCTGTGCCCGCGCCCCTTTGCAATTAGTAATTGCCAATTATATATAAGATCTTATTTCTAGGCATGCTATTAGCAATTTCCCTATTCTATACTTAGCCACTTTGCCGGAATTCTGCAAATAAAAAAACCGACCGTTGAACGGCCCCATCACGATCTCTTCCATTTTACACATTTTGCACTCAAAAATTCTGATACATAAAATTTGACCATGCAACACTCGCTTGTCCTGAGTATCCCCATAACCCTTTTTGAATCCCATCCGACTACTTTTAAGAGCTTGCCATTCTTTCCTTGCTCTCTGTCGTCTTCGTCACCTTCGCACTTTTCTATAATAT
>JASDQU010102639.1:112473-166217 GCA_032191745.1 Picea mariana
ACACACACACACACACACACACACACACACATATCTTGTTTCTAAATATGGAATTACTGGCATTTAATTCTAACAGGTCATCATGTAGGAACCGTATAAATTTTCATTGATGGGTGAAAGGCTCGAGGAGATCTCCTATTGATGCACATTAAAACAAAATTTGTAGGGGGTTATATTATCCCTTCCGAGTGTTGATTTCAAAATCATGAAATGTCATTTGCACGTCGTGGCCTTCGCACATTCATGAAATCTCCAATCCTTAATTTATCTTCATCGTACCCACCACCTTCACATTTATAAATATGCAATAAATAAGTTTTACTACTAACAGTTCATCATGCACGACCCATACAGATTGTCATTAATCAGCGAAAGGCTCGAGGAGCTTTCCCATTCATAAACATTTAACCAATATTTAGCAAAGATTTACATTATCGGCTCTCACTGTTCATTTAAACCATCATTTGAAGCAAACCAACATTCTCATAAAATTATGGCATCAACTTGACATCAGTTCTATGGAGATACAGTGAACATCTTCGAGCGCGAGGACTAGATCTTCTAGTGGTCTAGGGAAGATTCTTATTACTCAACCTTTGTCGCAGAGAACCAAGTAATTTGGACCTATGGGATTGCTCATACAGGTTGTGTCCCTGAGGTTTTTGACTGTAAGGACCTGGTCTCTTGGTGTGTCGATAAATTTATTTCAGACAAAAGAATTATTCCACTGCGGGACCGCTCTTCTGTTTCTTTGTCACCTCAGGTCTTCCACCAGATGCTAAAATTGTCGAATCCAACATTGACATTCAAAGGAGAATATTGCAAATAGTTCCTAGCAAAGCATAATAATGGGTTGGACCTCTTGCCCCATTTTTTGGAAAACCCACTTCTAGTTCCTGAAGATATTACAAGCTTCCAGGTTAGTTCATTTAGAAATCCATTTCAGGAAATTTCCTGGATGTTTACAAGAATAACAGGACAGGAGTCCACAACAATTGTTTCCCAAATGGCTCTTTTTATTTTGTATTTCACAGTCAACGAACAAGCCATTTTTTATTGGGGTAGGTTAATTTCCCATGAAATCTATTCCCAATTGTCATGCTTCAAAAGGGAAAATAAATTTTATATGTCGTCCTATTTAGTTTTTGCAATAGTACATTCATGTCGGTTTCCACAACTGTCTCTGTCCAAGAATGTCAACTGTGAATTCCACACAGTAACGTTTTGGTACTAGGCCTTGTGAAAGCATAAGGCTTCCCACTATTTTTATGAGGTTTTTAATGGCTTCGTGTTTGTTTTCAAATTTGTATTGTTAGGAGAAGATGCTCCCCGCATATATGAACAGGAAACCGGTTTTTTTGACAAGAAGGGGACACTCCAACATTTGGATAATTACATTGTCATAAGAATTTTTGGCTCCACGGAACAACCTACTCTCCTTCCATGTCACATTACAGACAAAATGTTTATTGCAGAAGTAGCACAACAATACAACTACTGGTTCTATCTGTTGCAAAAGAAGAAAAAAAAATAGTTCACTCCTCTACCTTGGAAAGTAGGGGAGTTCGTGTTGAAAAACGTCAACAAAATTGACGAATTTGCAGCACATTCTAGCATATCCAACCTGAGATATGAAAGAATCATAAGAGGTTTTGACCCCTATAATATTTTTCGACAACATTTACAAACACTTGGCCTCGACGATTGCTTTTAAAAAAAAAACTTGCCCAAAAACAAAGACAGTGACGACAACGGTCCTGCCTCTGATGCAGACGATGTAGACACAGTGCTAAGCTGCACTAAACTGTACACGCAACAGGGGAAAGGCCCCGGTGTCAAGAGTGTTCAATCAGAAAATAGCACTCCAAAAAGTACGACATCTCGGAGCATCACTCCAACAACCCACCATAGCAACAAAGAAACTCAGAGTTCTTCAAATGGAGGAGGAGATAGTGACCCTCCTCACTCTAAAATTGATAGTTCTCACAAGCTTCCAATAGAGAAGAAAAGAAAAAAAAATGTGGGGCAGGTGGAAGAGCCAGAAATTCAGAGTGCGAACATGGAACTTGACACTGATCTGGATAGCGTGATCCGCTTCCTTGATCATCTCGGAGATGCCATCCACCATAGCTGTCCAATGGACATATCCATTACCAAAATTTTTGATGAAGATGAATCCTTTATGTTCCAGAGCGTTGTTTTTGATAGCTAGTCCAAAAAATTGATAATTGAGAAAAAAAAAATGTTAAAAATAAGAAAGGCAAATCTCGTTCAGAGGTTGACCTTTCCAACATGCGGCCATCCCAAATCTATCAACTTCACATCGCCAGTGGAGAATCACTTCATGATTCCATTGGAGTCATCGAGACTGAGAATGCCATACTAAAGGACTGGGTCAAGGAATTGGAAGACGCTTTCATTCCTATGCCATTTCTTGTCAATCCTTTGGCAATAGCCATGCTTAACACCCCTGCAACCAACGTAAAAGAATCATCCACCCTGCTTTCATCCTGTAAAGGATATGTGGAGAATAATATCCAAAAAAGAATGGAACTGGTTACCGAGGTGTGGAAAAGATCACAAACCATCACTTCCCTTGGAACCAAGGCACATGGTTTGCTCGAACATTTGCAGGCCAAGTTAAAAGATGAAGAAAATTTCTTTTTAAAAACGATCATTCCTTTTGGCACCATTGTCAACAATATGATAGAAACAAAAAGAAGAGAACAAGATCTTCCATCCAAAAATCAGATCAGTCAATTGAATGCATGTTGGAAAGAAAAAGTGAATAACCTTCATCTCATTGTTCAGTCATGTGAATAAGCCATATCGAAGAAAGATAAATTATTCACAAGGCTGTCAAATATAGACTTAGCTGGGAAAACCAACGAATTCCAAGACCCCGACTTAATCACAAACTCCTTTCCCTTAACCAAGAAAGAGTTCAATAAACAGGTTTCTATGTTTAAGGCCTTGTCTCTAGAAATGTTTTACATCATCCTTCAATTTGATCAAGCTCACGTCCATGACTGGGAAGTCAAATATTTAGTACAGAATGAGGAAATTCATCAGGCTCTCTGTAATATTTCTATCGACCTTCGGGAATTAGAAAACGATCTTTTCAACATAAAAATATGGAACGAGATCAACGTCGCCCCAATGAGAAGCTACATTGAAGAATGGCTTGAACGACAATTGAAGCAGTCCATCGACGAAAGCAAACATCCAGTTGCTAGGATTCTAGTAGTCGTCAATGACATCATTGAAACCACAGTCGTCGACCACATCAATGAAACGACAGTCGCAAGCACATAACCAAAGGGCTCATATGTACCCTCATACCCTCACTGTAAGTCTATTAATCACATCCTGCTTTGTTTATCAACCCAGTTATTCCACTTTCTTAAATAGAGATGTGCAGACAAACACTTATACCTTTCCATTTATTGTTTTTGCAGGTATTGCACTCTATATTCTTTCTACAGCCTATTTCTTGTACATATTTCTCTAATGGTCCACGGGAGCCCCAATCCTAGTCTACTTGACAAATGCATTGAAATTCCGGTTTGTATGTAACATACTTTAATTTTTTTGTATATTTCAAAATTTCCAGTAGTATGTAACAAACTTTTATTTTTTGACATATTTCAAATAAAAATGTTTTCTTATCTCCTTTTAAATTTATGTTTTCATACATTCTTATCTTTCACTAGTCTGTATGACAAATGCATTTAATTTTTTATATGTAACATACTTATATTTTTTATTTATTTCAAAATAAATGGTGCTCTACATTGCAAGCGTCATTTACTTATACCCCATGTTCACAAAAGCATTTAAATTTTTTATATTTCTTATCTCCTTTTAATTTTATGTCTTCATATATTTTTATCTTTCACTAGTCCATATGGAAAATGCATTTAAATTTCCAAATTTATTTTTCCACTATCAACAAATTTGTAGTTTGTTATATACTTTCAAAAAATAAATGTTTGTTATATACTTTCAAAAAATAAATGGTGCTCTACCTGCCAAGCGTCATTTATTTTTGCCCCATGTTCCGTGATATACAGGTTGCACACAACATTTCCATGATGTACATTTTGCACCGACCACTTCCGTGATTTACAATTCCACCCCATTTTCCACAATTTTCTTTCTAACCTCATTGGTAGGGACTACGCTGCCACACAACCTTGTTTCATGGTACAAGTGTTTTAAATATTGTGTAATTTTTTTAAGGAAAATTTTGTGGGAAAATTGAGAGGATGCTTCTTCACATTTCTAAATGTTAGTTTTAATAAATTTATCGATGTGGATTAGTGTGCTTTATTAAGGGGAATTCGATTCAACATTTATCAAGACAAAATAAACCAAATATCCAATAACATTGATGATATTGAACTAATTCAAACTAAATATTATGTATTACCCATATGATTATATATTACTAACAAAACACAAATAAAAACCAAATGAGATTTTATTAATACATAAAATAGATGAAATCATCATGAATAATTTACACACTTAAAGATGATTGCAACAAAATCTATGTTAAGATTGAGATTTTAAAACATGCACATACTTAAAGATGATTGCAACAAAATCTATGTTAAGATTGAGATTTTAAAACATCCACATAATTAAAGATTATTGAAATAAAATTGATATTAAAATAGAGATTTTTAAATGCACAAGTGGATTATATAATAAATAAAAATAAGAGAAACATACTCTTCAAATAAGCCTAAAATGGTAAAACTAAACCAAATTTATTCACAATATTATAACAAGATAAGTTCTACATTTTCAAGACTTGTACTAGGGTAGTGTTTGTGTAGTTACACTTAAATTCAACATGGTTAGAAAATACATCTGCTTCATAAAGTTCATTATATATTGTTTGCTACCTACATAGTGTCTTTTTAATATTTAAAAAAATTTAATTAATTTTTATAAAATTACACATTGATCTCACTATTTATCTATTTTGTCGAATTTATGATTTGTTGCATTTTGATATCAATTCAATCGTGACCTTCTCATTGTTTAGGAAAGGTATATATGCTTCCTTGGCATTGAAATGGTTTCCAGAGACATTTTGACTTTGCTATTGAAAGCGCAACATTTTACCATTGTTTATAAGAATATGTACCTATTTAGATTGGGGCATCTATGGAATGAGAGAAGCCAAACATTGAAGTTTTGGATCAATTTTTAATAAGAATTTTGTTGGTTTACTTGTATTGTGATATCATATGAAAAATTTAGTGAATGGTTTGCATTTGAAGAAGTGTATAAGATTAGCATTCATATGTCGAATTTTATTTGGATTTGGTATTATGACAATCATTTTGGAGCTACAAACCAAATCTACTATATAAGTTTTTGTATAATTTTTATTTGGGTTTGGCATTATGACAATCATTTTGGATCTACAAACCAAATCAAATGTATTAGTTTCTCTACACATTACTTTATTTTTAGGTAACATTGAATAGATGCATAATTAACCTTAAATGTATGCTAGAACCTTGTTGATATTTTTTTTTTAACAAGAACGGATATGTTTCATTAGTTGGCATTCTGGCAAGCCAGAATCAGAAAGTTACAAATCTGAAGAAGGACGGTGACCTCTAACAGTGCTGCCATCCTTCTTGTGAATGTCTTGGGGAACCAATCCCGTCTACTTCTGGAGCTAATTCGAGAGAATGACAAAAATTGCATACATGAATAAATTCTCACAAACTGTGAGCACAATAGAAGACAAAAGCAAAGCATTAACCGAAGGGGGGTGGAATTTTCCTCTTAATGAAGGGATCCAGCTTTTTCTGAGAGCCTGAAGAGATGTTGGAGGCTGCCTCCTTTTCTCTGCGCTCTTTGTTGGTCTTTCTTCCTCGGGTGAGGGGTGGAGACGGAACTGAGTTGTTTTCAGAAGTGTCCACAGAATCTCTAGAGGGGACTGAATCTGTCAGACCTGCAGAGGCAGAGGGTGCCGGATCTGGAGCCCGAAATTCCTTCGCTGCTACTGGGCCCGGGCGGGTGGAGTCCGGAAGGCTTTCATCTGCCGGAGGAGCTTCCTTCGCTGTTGTTGCTTCTGGATCTAGGGCTTCATCTTCCTTCAGCGCATCAAAGTTGTTTTTATTTTCTAGAGGAACCTCTGTTGGGTGAGTGGCCTTCGGAGCCTGGGGTAATGGATCCTTTCGCCTTGGTTTCCTTCGTCGGTTTACTGGCTGAAAATCATCTTCTTTGACTGGTCCCTGCTCCTCAGGGACTTTGGGACAGCTTTTTGCGAAATGACCGTATGCATGGCACCGGAGGCACTTAAAAGGGATCTGCTCATAGTCCAACTCTTGGATATGACACCACTCTCCCAGGGAGAGCTTGATGGCCTCTGGTAGGCCTTTCTCAAGGTTAACCTCAACACAAATACGAGCGCAGGTAATTTGTCCCCCTTTCGGTTCCACACTATCCAGGAAACGCCCAAGCTTATTTCCAATGTCCTTCAGAGAGATTTTCCCCCAAAGGTGTAAGGGGAGGTGAGGCATCCTAACCCAAACAGGGGCTGCAGTGATCTCGGCTCCAGGATTGAAGTGAAGAGTCCAAGGGGTTGAGAACAGCCCTCTTGACCCCATGAAATAGAGTCCAGATCTGAAAACTAGATCCCGATCCTCTGTCCTTGAAAAACTGAAGATAAAAAAACCCCTGCCTACTGCCCACAGGTTAACGCTTCCATGTATAAGCGGCAACCATCGTTCCTTAATCCATGTCTCCACCGTTTTGGGGCTGGGCCATAGCCCCGTGAACTTTCCGATGAGGGCATTTTCTGCCAGAGAGAGGGCGAGGTTGCAAGGCTCCTCTGGAGATAGCTCCAGAGAAGGGATCTCCTCCATCTTCTTAACAAACTTAGTTGAAAGAGCGGGCTTGGAAGGTCCTGCCGAATGGACTAAAGATTTAAAGGCTTCCAAGGGATCTTCTTCGGTTTCGGCAATCGGATTTGAAGCCATCTTGGCCGGGCGGCGACCACCAGCGGCTACCACTGCTCCAGATCGCGTGCACGCAGGAGGTACGCGCTGGAACCGCTGAATCGCGTCCTGTAATCAGAGAGAACGATGGTAGATCTATGAAAACCTTGATCGGCAGCTACAAAAGACGCTCAGCGCCCCTGCAAACGAAGAGCAGAACGGTGGCGACTAGGGTTTGGACCCTAGCTGCATTGGCTTCCGTCTCGTTCCATCCGATGAATTTTTTGAACCTTGTTGATATTGAAGTTAAATGGATAAATCATTTACAAACAATATGGTCCTTTAAACTCTTCTTTAAAATGAGTATTTACCTTGTTTTTAGTCTCTACCGAAGGTGTAGAGGGACTATAGCGATCGATAATTCGTTGACTTCATATTAATATGTCTTTTGACTATAAATTTTTGCATCATTTGTATTGTTCAAACTATAAAAGTAAAAACATTATTTTTTATATAATAAAAAAAACCTTCTATGTCATCGTCTCATTGGAGAATATATTGGAGGTCTTATTGCCAGCTTCGTTGTTCCCAATGTTGTAAATGTTTAGATATCCAAAGTTTTGAGCTTAGATGCTCTTTTTTAATTTTTATTACATTTTTATTGAAATGTTTACATACCAAAAGTTCTAAGCATCGGCGTTGTTTTTTAATGTTTTTATTATTTCTATTTGTATTTAAATGTTTACATACCGAAGGTTTAGAGCATTTCCACTCTTTTTGAGGTACTTGAATAGGCATGATAGCTTAAATGTTTACATAGCGCGAGGTCCTTAAGCCGTCTTGACAACTTAAATGTTTTCATACCGCGAGGCCCTTAAACAACTTGACAACCTTAAATGTTTACCTAAATAGGCTTCTCACAATACATTTTTCCTCGAATCTTTCCATACAATGTTGCAGTGAATTTGGACAATATTGTTGTCCACTGCCAGTTGCATAGCCATTGTATGTTCCATACTTCTTCTATGCTTGGAATGCAATTTGGTCATCATTGAAGATACATACATTGTTTACTGGTTCGTTAGTTTGTCGGTTTCTTCTTGTTGTTGTTTGGTTCAACTTTGCAAGGTTGAGGACCTGCACCTGTGGTTGGACCTGTTGGTGCTTGTTGCTTGCTTTTGTTTGCTTCAACTTTCCAGAGTTGGGGTCCTGCATCCGCAATTGGATTTGTTTTTTTTACTTTGAAGGGTCCAAGTCCTGCACCCACAATTCGACCCGCGCTTCTGTCATTCATCATTGCAGATTAATTTTCGATGCTATAATTTCATTTGTATTCGTTCTTTGTTGTTTACTGTTTACAGTTTGCAAGTAAAAATGTTTAATTATTTCTACTGGCATGCTCGTCATATGTTACAGGTTCCTTATGTGCATGGGATGAAACTTGGTAATCATTGGAGATACATATGTTGTTTACTGGTTCAGTGGTTGTTGCTTGTTTTTTAGTTCGTCGATTGTTGCTTGTTGTTGTTTGGTTCAAGTTTGCGAGTTTGAGGTCCTGCGGGCATGTTCGTGCTTCCTCACTAGTTCATTTCTTACTCTTTTATTTTGTTTGCTTCGACTTTGGAATGTTGGGGTCCTGCGCCGACAGTTGGAGATGTTTTTTTTGCACTTTGCAATGTTCAGGTCCTGCACCCACAAGTCGACCTAAGGTTCTTTTGTTTTCCATGTGTGGCAAGGTTGAGATCTAACACCTATCTCGTGCCCGCCTATCCTACTCTTAAATTTTGCTCCAATTTTTTCTCCTAACTCTGGACCATACCTACATTCCTTTGCAAAATGTTCTTGTAGAAGAAAATAATACTTAGATGGTGCTAGCAAGAGTGGTGTTTCATGGATTGCAAACTGCAATATTCAGTTTCTATGTTGCTTGGCATGCAACATTGCTAACATAAAGAATGTGTTCTCAAATGCATCACACCATTTACATTTGGATGAAACCATTTTTATTATAGGATACTTCAGTGTTGATATGCTACAAAATAGTGGCAGGACAAATAATTGGACAACTACATGTGCAATTACAGTGTCCACTTTCTTTTTGTTAAGATAAAACATGTGTAAAACACACTTATTAACCATATATGGTGAAATGTGACCATATCACAATACAACTTCTTTATCTTGTACACAAACTGGTCTAACCACGATACAATTTGTCTTGTACTTGAAATATGAGATGTACATAAGAGATATTAAAAAATTATATTTCCATGTCTCAAAGCATATCTGGATACTTTGTTGCACTGAACCAAAATCATTCAGCTATGGCCATGCAATTTCTTAATATTTTTTGGCTTGTAATATATTTTGGGTAGAAAAAACTCTATACAATTACAACCATGGATCAAGAAAAGCAAAGGTTCATGTTTCTAACTATCTTTTATTCTATTCCTTTGATTCTCATTTACTATATGTACATATTACTTGTTCTCCCCTGCAAACCAACTTCCATTCATGTTCATTGTATTTTTTGTGTTCCCACATTGAAACAAACAGAATAACTAGAGAAGACGAAGGAGTCTTTACCGCAAATGTAGAAGAGGAGATACAAAGGTGCGTGCTTGTATTGTTATTTCATATTCCATTGTTTTGTATTTCATTTATTGCCTGTATATGTGTTCACCTAATTTATTGTATGTAGATATTGCGTATCTTCCTACATAATAACTTATCTTCATGTCCTTTGTATTCTTTGTGGTGCTACATTGAAATAAATCAAATTATGTTTATTCTTTTACATGTCTTCCTGCATACCAACTTACCTTCATGTCCATTGTATATTTCTGCATTGCTACATTTAAACAAATAGAATAACTGGAGAAGACAATGGACTTTTTCCGCAAATGTAGAAGAGGAGATACAAATGTGCATGCTTCTACTCTTATTTCATATTCCATTGTTTAGTATTTCATTTATTATCTGTATATTTTTTATACTTGTTCTACTACTTTGTTTGTACCCCCCCCCATCATGCCCTATTCCCTATTACACATTTTTGTAGTCAAAAAATCCGAGGCATACAATTTGACCGTCGAATCTCATGTTTCCTGAGTATCCCTTGACACCCTATTTCGTATTCCATCTCCTTCAACCCTGTATGTGAAATTCAGAACAATTGTGGACAATATACAATGCATATGCCTATTTAGTCCTTCTGATGTTCATCTACACATGCTTGCATTAGAAAACTTTGGACTAGTGACATGGCCACGAGCAGTCAATCATCGCAAACATCAACAAACCGACAAGGCCAAAGGTAAAGATTCATACATTGTGTTCCTCATATGTTTACCAAAAAAATATCATGGACTATTTATTCATCTATGCCATGATAAACATGTTAATGTCATCTGCAATACATACTTTGCAATTCACAGGAAGTATCAACGAGCGCAAGTGAGATGCTGAACATAGTGCAAGTTCCGCAGACTAAGAGGTCTGGTGGAAAAACTCTGGCTCCATACTTCATCCAAGTTGTGTGTCTACTTGTACATTTATGCTAGGAGAAAAGAAAACAAAAAAATAATGCAGACTACCATTCACATTACTTTTCCTGTTCAAAAAATGTCACCGGGTCTAAACTTAAAACACCCAAAATACTATCAATAGAGGGCTTGAACAACCGCCAAACTGGACAAGTGTTCATCGGGGACATAATGGTCATCTATAGAACCTACTTGGACAAGGAAAATAAAACTAGATCCATTATGCATGATGACATGATAGACAACGAATCCCTAATAATAGTCACACTGACTATTCCCACAGAAATTATCCATAAACATGCAGAAAAGATATTTCCAAGTAATGGGATATCCATTACAAATTTTAATATATTTCCCAAAATAGTATATGACCGTGGTGATTGTGATCAGATTATATCACTCAACGAAACAAGTATTGTGGAAAAAATTCTCGTGATTTGTTCAGAATATTGTTTCGTCCTGGACACAACAATCAACCAACTTGCACAGAGCAATGACACTTACCCAATCAGAACCATTGGTGTAGTTGTCACACTTGCAAGAAAGCTTGGCTCGCAACACATTCTCCATATAAAAGATGTAGAGTCAGACAACAACAAGGCAATGGTACCGTTCTCCATATCCAATTTTGTCCTTTACTTTCACATGCCCATGTATCTCGGTTATGTTACACAACTATTGCATTGTTCCATGTTGCAGTTGCAATTGTTCAACACCTATTCAAATTTGTTTTCCTCAATGGAACAACAATTGCATAAAGGGAAATTTTCACTTATGCTCTTCAAAAATATAATAAAGAAAAGAGATGTTAAAGAAAGGATCTTTCACACAACCCAAGAAACATTTGTAACAGAATTGCGAACAGACATAGTACAAGATCTCAAGAAACTAACTAGATCGACAATTGTTGTGCGTATACATCTACAATTTCATCCTCACTTTGCTCATACAAATTGCCTTCACCAATTTTCTGTAGTTTTTTTTTTTTGTGTGTGCAGTTGTATATTATATTGTTCAATATATTAATTGTTATGCTCGTGTGCCCAAGTTGAGGGTGTTTTGGTTGCAGCGAATGCATACTCGAACCCCTTTGAGCCTATATGTTCCAAATGAAACTCTCCTGCTTCTGCCTTTGCTTTCATAAGTGATGGTACAATTGATTGTCTGCAATGCAGTAAAAAAATCCCTTACATATATAGACATTGCCTCAATGTTGCCATCCAAACCATGGGCAACACAATTGTACATTGTACAATTAGACAACCTTTGTTACAAGATGTGCTTCCTGGGTTAGCAGAATTTCCATATGAAGTATACCTACAAAGAAAGGAAAACAATGTCTACATGTTGTGTGACTTTTGGTTCCATAGCAAATTTACCTTAAATGAGGACAATGCAATACTACATATCGGCTGAAGAAAAAAAAAAAAAAAATCATATCAAGCTTTGGCAGGAAACGAAAAAATCTCAAGTGTATCTGTAATTTTTCTTCAATACCAAAATGAATGTTCGTGGGACTCGATTTCTTCAGAGTTTACATCTATGGCTGTAAAATTTTATTTCCAGATATTTTGTCTCTCTTGTGCACTTGAAAAAACAAGGAGAAACTAACTACAAATCAAATCATTGTTGTTATTATTTTGATGTTTTTTTACATCTCCCAGTAAGAATTTTGCATATTTGTTGGGGTGTCCAAATGAAAAAAAAAAGATGGCTAGCTGTAGATTTCTGCATACTTGTTGGGGTGTCCAAATTGGAATTTTTTTTCCAACTATATAGCCATGGCAGGATTTCTGCATATTTTTTGTACCCAGATAAAAAAAAAAAGATGATCTCCAACTATACTTTTATGGTAGGATATCTGCATTTTCTTGGTGCCCTAATTGAAAAAAAAGGGCTCAGCATGTGTTGAAGTACGATCTTGAGATATTCAGAACTCCCTATAAGGATTGGGAAGTTTGGGCATTGGAATTCATACAGACAACTGCATTTATTGTTGATGTACAAGCACATAAGATTGTTCAGTCCATAAATGGGAAGCATGAGGACAAACCCCATACAAAGTATCCAATTGTGAATAAATGAGGCCCATCCTTTGAACCATCGAAATGGCTTGCTCCTCTAGGCGGGACCATCAGGCATTTCCAATAATATTGGAAATTTGGCATTGTTAAAATTGGTAGTGATAGAACATGGAACTATTAGAAGCAAATGTCCATAGTGATCTTTCTTCATGGTAAAATAGTAATCGACAAGTTTCATGTTCCTCATTTGGGGGTTTGGTTATAGCTGAGATACAATGTTGAATCTTCATTGGTTTTGTGATGTCTTGTGTTCGGCAGACTTTTGTTCATATCTCATGGGCCCGGTTGTTTTCTCATGGGAACATATACCACATGTAAGAGAAAACAAATGCCATGTGTTTTTTTTTTATATATCAAATTGTTTTATTCATAGGTGAATGTGTACTGCTCTATGGACCCTTGTGGGATCTCACTTGGCACCTTCTATGTTCATGCATTGCCTTGTGCCTTGATTTTCAATACATTTGGTGTTTAGTTGGCTCTTGGTTGTATGCTTCGTTCTGGAAAATTAATGGTACATTTAGGATCTTGGTGGTTTTTCTATGATATTAAAGAATATACATGACTTTCTTTGCCTTTTAATATAATCTCTCCGATGCAAATATAGTATGTGGCTCGTTTTAGCACTTTTACTTGATCGATGAACTTAGAAAAATTCATCTTCAAGAATATTTTGAAATAAAAAGATATACACTATGTGAAGTCCAATGGAACTATCATATAAACCAGATAAAATTAAAATTCAAAATCATCTTAAAATTAAAATTCTTCATTGTTATACTTACGGTGAAGTTGACAGTACAATAATTTTACTTAAACATCCCAAAAATTGATTTTCCTGTGGCTTTTCGATGCTTCTCTTATGCAAACACATCCTCGAAACTATAAGCATGTCTCACATTATCTATTCCTTGATTGAAGAGCCTATTCACCTATTTAATGCACTTCATAGTTACTTTTAAGACCATCAATGGGGCTTTCTTACACCAATACCCACTTCTGAAAATTTCCATCCCCTTTCTTTTTTCCATCTACTTTCCCTCTCTGGTTACTTAGTCATTTTTTGGAAAATGTCTAGGTGCATGGGTTGGCGGATTCATGAGTTCAAATTTCCACTGATAGTTTTATATCATGAGTTCGACTGACCACTTCCCCGTTCCATATTCAACAAAAAATTTGGATCGCAGATTCTCGGGTAGGTGGGCTCAACATTGTGTTTCCATTGTTCTGCCGCCTGCAAACAAAACTCGGACTTCCCCTATCTACAAATTGACAACCAAATTCCCCTTTCTTTTTCTCGCTTACTTTCCCTTTCTGGTTACTTAGTCATTTTTCTGAATGTCTCATGCTTTTATATACTACACACGAAGTTCCACAATATACAAATTGAACGTCGAAGTCTGTCATTGTCCCATGTTCCGTGTTACACATTTTGCAATCAAAAGTTGGGATACATACAATTTGACCATCGGGCCCTCACGTCTCCCGAGTAGAACTTGTGGCCCTATTTTCAAGCCCGTCAATATGCCATGTTCCGAGTATGTCTCATGCTTTTATATCACGAGTCTGACCAACCGCTTACCCATTGAATACTTGGCCACTATTTCCATCGTCGGTTCCTGGATAGGCTTGCTCAACATTGTGCTTCCATTGTTCCGCAACCTACAAACAACACCCAAAATTCCACGATATACAAATTGACCACCAAAATCTGTCATTGTGCCTTGTTCCGTGTTACACATTTTGCAGTCAAAAGTTTGAATACATACAATTTGATCATCGACCCCTCATGTGTCCTGATTATAACTGGTAACCCTATTTTTAAGCCCGACCGACCGCTTTCCAGACTTGGCCATTTCTTGGAATCTCTTCTGTGGGTTGGTGGGTCAACGAAATGTGCAATGCTTAATCACTCTCCATCATCCCTGCCACCTTCTCACTTCTTTCTAGATATGAAATTATTAAGCTTTAATGTTAATATCTCATCGTGCAAGAACCATTAAGATTTCCATTAATGTTCGAAAGGCTGGAACATATTTGTCATTAATACGAATTAAACCAATATTTGCAGAGGGTTGTGTTATCCTTTCCAAGTGCTCATTTCAAGAGTCATGCAATCTCTTTCACGCGTCATCCGGTTGGAGGCGTCATGAAATATCTAATCCTTAATCTCTCTTCATCGTCACCGCCACCTTCGCACTATTATCCCTTCCAAATGTTCATTTCAAACATCATCTAGAGCAAACAAACATTCTTGTTAAATTATGGCAGCATTTCAACAATAGTTCTATCTAGATACAGTAAACACCTTTGGGCATGATGACCAGAAGTTTCAGTGCTCCAGGGAATATTCTTACTACTCATCTCCCTCTGCCCAGGAGAAAAAAAGAAGATGGTCCCTTGGTGCACCGAGAGATATATTTCAAGCCAAATAATTCCAAGGCAACCCCACCTTCTTAGACAGCCCGCTCGCCTGCGTTGATGGATGGCACAGAGGTTGATGTGGTCGATTTTGAGCCGGATGAAGATGATATGATGGAGGATGATACGACGATGGATGATGGAAATGCAGATGTTGTTCCCACTTCTGTGCCCAAATTGAAATCAACCATAACGGGGGGCATTTCCCAGCTCAACGATGGTGGCCCTGACAATACCAAAGGAAGGGGTTTCATAAAAGAGACCGACGTTGAACGCAATAGCTTCTTTGTAGCTCGAGAGTAGGAATTACAGAGGCCCAAATTAGTCTGTTCTGGGCGGAAGTATTTCACTGTAAGGAAATGGTCTCTTGATGCTCCCAGAGATATATTTTAAGCCAAATGATTATTCAGTTGCAGGACCACTCTTCTGTTCTCTGGATATACAATTAACATCTTAGGTGATGAGGACTAGAAATCCCACTAGTGCAAAGCATATTCCTACTACTCATCTCCTTCTACCCAGAATGGACTAATTTAGGCCTCTAGAATTGCTCGTGAAACCTGTGTCCCTGAAGTCTTTTCCTGTAAGGGGGGGCTCTCTTGGTCCCCTCCCACCCAGAACAAATTAATTTGACCTCTCGAATTTCTCGTGCAGGTTGTGTCCCTAAAATCTTCGACTGTGAGGAGGTGGTCTCTTGGTGTGTCCTCACTTTCAGTTTCAGGCTCTTCTGCTTTGCCTACAACGCTTTTTGTCTTCTTCCTCATGAGAATCTTGTGAGAACTATCAATTTTACCGCGAGGATAAGTTCTTATGTCCTCCTGCGCTTGAAAATTTCTGGGTTTCTTTCTTGCTAGGGTGGGCCATTGGAGTGATGATGCGAGGTGTCATGTTGTTGGCAGTGGTGGCCGCAGATTGGAAACTCTTATCCCCGGGGCCTTTTCCCTATTATTTTTACAATTCATTGGTGCCTTGCAATGTCTCCAGGTCGCCAGCGTCAGGAGCAGGAGTGTTGTTCACCTGCTTCAAGCCAAATAATTATTCCACTACGAAACCACTCTCATGTTTCTTTGTCGCCTTAGGTCTTCAGCAAGATATTTAGATTGTGGCATTGAACAATGAACTTCCGAGGAGAAGACTGCAAGGAATTCCTAAAAAAAGCATGGTATTGATTTTTGTATGCATTTTGAAGAGCATCTCAATGGCTCCTGCATGTTGTCCCACTAGAGGAACAACACAGAATTGAATCCATGTTTTTTTTTTTTTTTTGTAGATCCTGTACCTACATTTATGACAAATATGTTCAATATTTCGGTGCAAAGAACTCAGTCCAATTTCTATGGATAGATATACATTGCCCATTATTTTTTTTATGGATTTACTATCAAAAAAATTTCCTTGGAATCTTGGTTGTTGCTTCTTTGCTGGATTTAACACCTCTTCTCATTAGCATGGTTCTATATTATCATAGTTATTGAATATTGTATTGGCTCAAGTAATTTGATCTAATATGGAGCATTGAAAAATTATATGACAATGCATTGTGTCGATACCATCAGGCTTCTATGGAAACAAGAATGAATTTCAGATAGTTTCAAACCAACATTCAATTCTATTCGTAATGCAGATAGAACATATCAACACTAAGTCATGATGTGACAGTCGGGGCCTTGCCCTAGAAATTCCGTTTTCATCTCAACATTGCTGAGAAAATGATTTCTTATTTCCATTTCGCTTCCTTGATTCCTTTATTCCAAAAGGAAACATTTTATTAGTTTTCCATCCCCTAACCTCTATTTGAGCACTTTTTACTTTATTAATGAAATTACCAAATTTCTTCTTTGCAAATAAAAAAAAAAGAAAAAGAAAAAAAAAAACTGATCTATGGTGGATGTAGTCAAATGGGACTATGAAATCAACCACAATATTAAAATTCAAGATCCTCATTGTTGTTTCTAGACATGCAATTATTAAGCTTTAATGCTAACAACCCATCATGCAAGAAGTTTAATACTTAAGTTAATATGTCAAAGTCATGGAAGAATGTATCAAGAACACAATTACTCCCACAAGTTGCAATAAAAACAAATCTTCAACAAAGCATTTGCTCACACCCTTTTTAATGGTACAAGCACAATAGAAAACAAGTAAGTGGATAAAATATTGGACTAGAAAATGATGGTTTTTCAACAATGGGGCTTGTTTGAGACCAATTCCCTCTTACGAAAATTTCCCTCCACTTTTCTATTTTCCCACTCTTTTATCCCCTTCTTTTCCCTCTTCTATACTTAACCAAATTCCCCTTTCTTTTTCCCTTGTACTTTCTCTTTTTGGTTACTTAGTCTTTTTTCTGAAAATGCCTTGCTGTGCGGGTTGGCAGATTCACAGGTTCACATTTTTATTCATGCTTTTATATTGCGATTCTAACCGAGCACTTCCCCATTCCATACCTAGCCACTTTTTCGATCGCGGGTTCCCACCCAGACAATCTCTAAATTTCACTTCCATTGTTCCGTGACCTGTAAACAACACTCTAGCTTCTGCAATATACAAATTCACTTCTAGACTCCCACATCATCCCCTCTTCCGTGTTACACATTTTGCACTCAAAAGTTCTGATACATACAATTTGACCATCGGGGCCTCACGTCTCCTCGGGAACCCTTGTCACCCTATTTTGAAGCCCATACAACCGCTTTCCACACTTGGCCATTTCTTGGAATCTCTTTCGCGAATTGGCAGGTTGGCGGGTTTAGGAAATTTCCAATTCCTAGTCATTTTTCTTGTGCCCGCCACCTTCAGACTTCTTTCCAAGTATATGAAATAAGTATACAACTTCTCCAGAAACATAGAAAAAAGGTCTTACCAATATATGGGATATCTATTATAGATTTGAATATATTATCCCTTCTTTTCCCTCTTCTATACTTCACCAAATTCTTGTTTATTTTTCCCCTCTACTTTCTCTTTCTAGTTACTTAGTCTTTGTTATCCCCGATTTCTAGGGATAAATAGGAGATAATGTCTCGAGGCCCACGGGTCCTAGACATGGAGTACCAAGAGCATGATTGACCTGAGCATGGCCCTGGAGGGCCCATGCTTCTTCTTCTTCGCCAGACTTGTCCTGTCAGCAACAACAGCTTCCATCACCATCGGCTTGGACTTGCATCAGAGAATACTCTTGCTTCATGAGGTAATTGGTCCAGGTATCATGGTATGTGTCATGTTTGATCGTTATAACCTTCTTATATATGCATCAGGATCCTTACATTTCTGACAACTTCTTGGATCTTAAACTAACCCACTTGACCATTGTCGGGGGGATTAACGGGGTGCCCTAGCAAGCTTGTATCTATGGGTTTTGGTTAGCCACCAGGGGGGATTTGAAGAGCCATCGTCTTCTCCCACCATACTATCAATTTACATCTTATCTCTCATACATCCATCCCATTCCCCTAGTATGGGCATTAGGATGACCTACTTGAGGGGTTACACTTCGTCCTGTGGGAAGAAGGGGCTAAAGGCCCAGGGGGTAAAAGTAGCTGGTAAAAGATAAAAGCCATAGTAAATAAACCTAGAGATGCTTCGCCTAGGGATCCCCAAGAAGGCAATAAAAGGCCTCTCGATAAGAAACAAAAGGGACCTGAAGAAAAATAACAAAAAAAACAAGACCTAACCAAGAGGATGGGAGGTCTCATCACGAGTCGGCCCATTATGTTCATAGGTATCTAGTAGTATGACATTACCATTATCTGGTCACCATGCTAGGGAAATGACCTTTGGTTGCATGGCCAAGGAAAAGGGGGTCTCATCATGAGCCAACCTTATCATTTCTGCAAAAATACCAGTGGGTAACACTGTCAGCTCTGGTCACCACGCCAAGGCAGTGTCCTCTGGTCAAGACCTTGAAGTAAAAAGAAAGAAAAAATAATAAATAAAGAATAAAGGCAATAAAGGGGTTTGGAAAAAGTGCATCCATGACGGGTACAACTAACCTCCTACTAAGGCACCCACGGACAATACCTACCCCTGGTCTTCACTATGAATGGACATTCCTTAGACCATATCACTTCATGTACATGGCTTGAATGATCTTCTGTGGAAACTTTCCTTTTGTTATGGATACTAGCCCAATAGGTTATTCTGTCTATTTCTTCAACTTTGTATAGTAGATAAGTGTAATATCTTTGAGCTATTAAAGGATATGCTAAGGGTTTTATGCATGTATTTGATCAATTTAATGATGAAATATGATTGACATTGCTATGATCCCAAGGACTGATGAGCCCATGGAGGGCGAAGTTTTTAATGTGCAGGACCATACCCAATGGACAGGTACCAGTGGACCGGTACACATGGGGATATGATTAGCTCGGACCACCATGGGGCTGAAGAGCCCATCAGATGGTTGCTGGGATGGCAGGGACAGGACAGCGTTATGATGAGGCATTGCATGAGAAGAAAGAAGGATGTTCCAGCCAAGACACTTTGGTAGAGCCCGACCTAGGGGGGATCACCCACTTCAGATGGAACGTTTGCCCCTTGATGGACAGGATGTCACCCAGGAGAGCAGGACGTTATTTTGAGTGTGTGGCAGTGTGATGAGGTTGTTTGGCACGTGTGGCAACTTGGAGGAGCCCTAGATAGGGCCAACGTCTGGCTTTTGGATGCTGGAAATGCCCAAAAAGGGCCAACATCTCCCTCAGAAGGGCATGACGTCCCACTTTTTCTCATATTATGTCATCTTTTTTAGCAGTTAATGTAAAAACAATGTAAATTTATAGTCAGCCTTGTCGGTTGTTTTAATGACCTAAATTTTAATTGAAAGTTCATGGATTGGTATAAATAGAGGATGTTTTTCCTCATTTTGAACATAACATAACTCACTCTCTCGTGAGAGATTACTTTTTAGTATTTTCTTGGTATTTTTGGTGTTCTAAGTGAGGCACAACTCTTCTTGGAGGATTCTTCTTGGCATTTATGGTGTTTCTCTCATGGAAGGTTTACAACTAGGGTTTGATTATGCATTCTTCATGATATGTAAGTGAATTTCTCATGCAAAACTTCTTAAATGAATGGTTGTAGGCTTAATTTCTTACATTTTCTATTATATTGCTATTATATTGCTATTATATTGCTGAATCTTGAAACCCTAGGTAGAAAGCACACTAGTAGGTCATTGCTATATGTCCCCATGCTTGAGAAATTGTTTTAGCCATTGATAAAGGAAGATATAGCCTAGCCGTTGCTACACTTATCTCCCTTTTTCTGAGTTATCATTAAAGTATAGGTTGAAGAGAGGAGACGTCCTAGGCCTAGTTAATAAAACACCTAGGGTTTTTACCTTCTAGGGTTTGAAAAGCCTTGCTCCTGCAACACTTTTCTCCTTTAGATTTGTACTTTGAAGCTAGCCGTTTTGCCAAGTGCATTTAGATAAATAGGAAGGAGCATGAGGCCTTTCTTAAGCAACACCGAAATGAGCTTCCTTCCCTTAGGGTTTTGATTCTAGGGCCCTGCCATTGCAGCACCATAGAACTCTACCCTCCAGTCTTTAAATTTTGATCCTCCTGAGATCTTTTTCCCTTACTTTGACTCCATTTACCCTAAGACGCTGGTATTCTTTCCAATGTTGAGCTTGAAGTGTGCAAATTCATCTTTTAAAACTTTAATTTTTGAAACCCAAACTAACCCTAACGCCACTAACTAGGGCTGACGTCATACTTGACGCAGCAACCCTTCTAACTCAGCAATTGATGATGACGTCGGGCCTTTATTGAGCTAATTTGATTGATAATATTGATTGGCTTGATCGTTCTGTGATAGATATTGATGAATTGGTGATTTTTCATTGGCTAATTAATGAAATGTTGAACTCATCTTATCTGTTACTTTGCTTATTGAATGAAATCAGATAATTAAGAATTACTAACCCTTTGAATTTATAACCTAAAAATATACATATAGTGTTGTTATTGTCTTGTTCCGGGCAGGTGTTCTCAACGAGGAATTCACTTCTTTATTGGCTGATTAGCCACATTATTTGATATTGGTGGTAACCTGTGAGGAGGGATAACCTTAACTTTTGACCTTTTTTACTCTTTGCCTCTTCAAACCCCAGGTTACCAGGGACGTCTCCCCTGGGCTAACCTCCCTAAACAGAAAGAGCCTCCCATCAAGGTGACATTGGGTGGGCAGGTTCCTGTTACGCCACTTTGACCCTTATCCTTTAGCCTTTTGACCTAGAATACAAACTGCGTGATAACATTTTGGCATCGTTGCCGGGGAACACTGAGTCAATCTTCCTCAACGAAAAATCTTTTGGTAATCCTTGCCTCAAATACCTTTCTCTTACAAGCTTACCTGGCAACTCCACTAGGCTTTTATTCCCCTTTTTCTTTGGTAGTTTCAGGAAAACTATCTGGCGACTCCACTAATATTTCTTAGGGTGCCACGTTACTTTCTGTGATATTTTCAAATTATGGGATCATGGCACACTGGGAGCAAATGTATCCAAGTATTGATTTCATAAGTATTCAAGGATACCCAAGTTACTTTGATACAAAATGGCTAAACAACTCTCCAATGTTTTTGGGCCTCCCAGCTCCTCACATAGTAAGTTTTTTGGAGTATTTGAACGAGATAAAGTTGGGAGGAGAGGATGATCTTATAAAATTGTTTCTGCTCACCCTGCCATCCTACTTACAAAAATGTTTTAAGATTTGTTGCAAGGACAGGGGTATATCATCTTTCATACACCTCATCAGTAAGTTTATAGACCTTACTAAGCTAGATTGCCAGACGTATGAAGATGTCCTTCAAAACCTCATGGTAACCTTACACCACAAAGGATTCACCACTGAGATTGTAGAAGATCTCAGGAGAGCTTATCATGATCAATACCAAGAATATTCTGATATAATAGACGAGGTTTGTAAATACCATTATCAACCCCCTGAAGAGGAGCAAGACCTCTCCCATGATCCAATAGAATGCAACGAAGATGTAACCAGAAACGTGAATTATGAGGATGAAGCACCAGTAATCGCTCCTCAGTCTGATGAAGCTCTCCAAGATCTTGTCACTCCTGCACAAGATAAAGAGAATGAGGTAAGTCATTTTGATCCTTTTGATGATACCTTGTTCTATGACTCAGAGAATGAAGAAGGAGTGGAACCCTTGGATGATTTAGATCCCCTATGTCTCAAGATTGAAGATGTAGAGGCAGATCTTCCACCTGATGATGCTATCCAATTACTTGAAGCTCTTGCACAGGAAGGATTAAGCGACGTAAATTATTCCCCCTTCCAAGTTTTTAGTGGTTCTTTGCCTTATGACACAAAGAGTAGAGAAGTATTGGATGTTTTGACTCCTCCATGTTATGATACTGATACTGACATAGTTGATTTCGACGAGTTCATACGTGTTGGGAGACGTAGATGGGATGCATTTAGTTATGATACAGATCCCATATATGACATAAAAAGTCATCTTCAGATTTTTCCCTTGCAATTACTACAACAGATTACTTTTGACCAGTGGCAAAAAGAAGATGAGGTTTTTACCCATACCTTCCAAAAGACCAAGGATGACCCAGTACCTTATTTTCCTGATGATTTTCGGTCATACCTTGAGGACTTTGATGACTGTCCTTCTGAGCATTTGGATTTATTTTGCGAAGATGATTGTCAATCACCTATCTGCTCAGATTTTGATACAAGTGAGAACATGGTTTGCCTAAGGAAAGTCTCTCATGGATTTTCAATCCAGCCACCTGTTGTTACTTTACCATGCTTGTCCATTAAAGGTGTGCTTGGGAAGTATTTTTTTAATGTTGAGTTTCCTCTTAGGAAAACCCTGAACTCCAAGGGTTGGTTGGGTATTACATGTTTCAGTCAGTTTTTCAATTTTCCCTTTACATTTTGCCAATCTTCTGCTAGATCTTTGTCGATCCCCTCTTTGACTTCAGAATGTGAGGATGTCCTAGGTAACCATTTTGCAGGTCCTTTGAGTGAGTTTGTTGAACCTTGAATTTCTCATGACCCTTTCTTGAAGTGGATTGAGTACTTTCCTCGAAGATGGACTTGGCAGAATTTTATCCCTCCCACCCGCCTCCATGAGTTAGACTTTGAGATTCTCGATAATGTGATATATATTATAACTCATGACATTTTTGTGCTTGATTTATCACTGTTTTGGTTTATGATGAAGCACAAAGGTAGGTATCGAGGAACGTTGTTGGGTTGGTTTCACTAGTTGTTTGACTACACCAACATGCAGCCAATAGGTGAGTACAGGTAAGTGTTTCACTTTCTATTTTCATTTATGATTACTTTATATACATATATTATATTTGCAGGGTGGCAATACCACCCCACCTTTTGTTGCTAATGTTTCTTTTCAAGTGTGAGTAGGTCTGCAGGTTTATGCCAGAGATGTTGAGGTTCTCATGTGCTCTACGGTGAGCACATGTCCCCGAGTTGGAGCCAGATGTTATCCCCGATTTCTAGGGATAACTAGGAGATCATGTCTCGAGGCCCACAGGTCCTATACATAGAGTACCGAGAGCATGATTGACTTGATCATGGCCCTGGAGGGCCCATGCTTCTTCTTCTTCGCCAGACTTGTCCTATTAGCAGCAGCAGCTTCCATCACCATCGGCTTGGACTTGCATCAAAGAAGACTCTTGCTTCATGAGGTAATTGGTCCAGGTATCATGGTATGTGTCATGTTTGATCGTTATAACCTTCTTATATATGCATCAGGATCCTTACATTTCTGACAATTGCTTGGATCTTACACTAACCCACTCGACCATTGTTGGGGGGATTAATAGGGTGCCCTAGCAAGCTTGTATCTATGGGTTTTGGTTATCCACCAGGGGGGATTTGAAGAGCCATCGTCCGCTCCCACCATACTATCACTTTACATCTTATCTCCCATACATCCATCCCATNTCTTATATATGCATCAGGATCCTTACATTTCTGACAATTGCTTGGATCTTACACTAACCCACTCGACCATTGTTGGGGGGATTAATAGGGTGCCCTAGCAAGCTTGTATCTATGGGTTTTGGTTATCCACCAGGGGGGATTTGAAGAGCCATCGTCCGCTCCCGCCATACTATCACTTTACATCTTATCTCCCATACATCCATCCCATTCCCCTAGTCCGATCATTAGGATGACCTACTTGAGGGGTTACACTTCATCCTGTGGGAAGAAGGGGCTAAAGGCCCAGGGGGTAAAAGCAGCTGGTAAAAGATAAAAGCCATAGGAAATAAACCTAGAGATACTTCACCCAGGCATCCCCAAGAAGGAAATAAACGGCCTCTCGATAAGAAACAAAAGGGACCCGAAGAAAAATAACAAAAAAAACAAGACCTAACCAAGAGGATGGGAGGTTTCATCATGAGCCGGCCCATTATGTTCATAGGTATCTAATAGTATGACATTGCCATTATCTGGTCACCACGCCAGGGCAATGGCCTTTGGTTTCATGGCCAAGGAAAAGGGGGTCTCATCACGAGCCAGCCTTATCATTTCTGCGAAAATACTAGTGGGTAACACTGTCACCTCTGGTCACCACGCCAAGGTAGTGTCCTCTGGACAATACCTTGAAGTAAAAAGAAAGAAAAAGCAATAAATAAAGAATAAAGGCAATAAAGGGGTTTGGAAAAAGTGCATCCATGACGGGTACAACTCACCTCCTACAAAGGCACCCACGGACAATACCTACCCCTGGTCTTCACTATGACTAGACATTCCTTAGACCATATCACTTCATGTACATGGCTTAAATGATCTTCTATGGAAACTTTACTTTTTTTATGGATACTAGCCCAATAGGTTATTCTGTCTATTTCTTCAACTTTGTATAGTAGATCAGTGTAATATCTTTGAGCTATTAAAGGATATGCTAAGGGTTTTATGCATGTATTTGATAAATTTAATGATGAAACATGATTGACATTGCTATGATCCTGAGGACTGATGAGCCCATGGAGGAGGAAGTTTTTAATGTGCAGGACCATACCCGATGGACAGGTACTAGTGGACCAGTACACATGGGGATATGATTAGCTCGGAACTCCATGGGGCTGAAGAGCCCATCATATGGTTGTTGGGATGGCAGGGACAGGACAACGTTATGATGAGCCATTGCATGAGAAGAAAGAAGGATGTTCCAGCCAGGACACTTTGGCAGAGCTTGGTCTAGGGGGGATCACCCACTTCAGATGGAACGTTTTCCCCTTGATGGACAGGACATCACTCAGGAGAGCAGGACGTTATTCTGAGTGTGTGGCAGTGTGATGAGGCTATTTGGCATGTGTGGCAGCTTGGAGGAGCCCTAGATAGGGCCAACGTCTGGCTTCTGGATGCTGGAAATGCCCAAAAAGGGCCAACGTCTCCCTCAGAAGGGCATGACGTCCCACTTTTGCTCATATTATGTCATCTTTTTTAGCAGTTAATGTAAAAACAATGTAAATTTTATAGTCAGTCTTGTTGGCTGTTTTAATGACCTAAATTTTAATTGAAAGGTCATGGATTGGTATAAATAGAGGACGTTTTTCCTCATTTTGAACATAATATAACTCACTCTCTTGTGAGAGATTACTTTTCAGTCTTTTCTTGGTATTTTTGGTGTTCTAAGTGAGGTGCAACTCTTCTTGGAGGATTCTTCTTGGCATTTATGGTGTTTCTCTCATGGAAGGTTTACAACTAGGGTTTGATTATGCATTATTCATGATATGTAAGTGAATTTCTCATGCAAAACTTCTTAAATGAATGGTTGTAGGCTTAATTTCTTACATTTGCTATTATATTGCTATTATATTGTCGAATCTTGAAACCCTAGGTAGCAAGCACACTAGTAGGTCATTGCTATATGTCCCCATGCTTGATAAATTGTTTTAGCCATTGATAAAGGAAGATATAGCCTAGTCGTTTCTACACTTATCTCCCTTTTTCTGAGTTAGCATTAAAGTATAGGTTGAAGAGAGGAGACGTCCTAGGCCTAGTTAATTCTACACCTAGGGTTTTTACCTTCTAGGGTTTGAAAAGCCTTGCTCCTGCAACACTTTTCTCCTTTAGATCTGTACTTTGAAGCTAGCCGTTTTACCAAGTGTGTTTAGAGAAAGAGGAAGGAGCATGAGGCCTTGCTTAAGCAACACTGGAATGAGCCTCCTTCCCTTAGGGTTTTGATTCTAGGGCTCTGCCATTGCAGCACCATAGAACTCTGCCCTCCAGTATTTAAATTTTGATCCTCCTGAGATCTTTTGCCCTTACTTTGACTCCATTTACCCTAAGACACTGGTATTCTTTCCAACGTTGAGCTTGATGTGTGCAAATTCATCTTTTAAAACTTTAATTTTTGAAACCCTAACTAACCCTAATGCCACTAACTAGGGTTGACGTCATACTTGACGCAACAACCCTTCTAACTCAGCAATTGATGATGACATCAGGCCTTTATTGAGCTAATTTGATTGATAATATTTATTGGCTTGATCGTTCTGTGATAGATATTGATGAATTGGTGATTTTTCATTGGCTAATTAATGAAATGTTGAACTCATCTTATCTGTTACTTTGCTTATTGAATGAAATCATATAATTAAGAAGTACTAACCCTTTGAATTTATAACCTGCAAATATACATATAGTGTTGTTATTATCTTGTTCCAGGCAGGTGTTCTCAACATGGAATTCACTTATTTATTGGCTGATTAGCTGGATTATATGATATTGGTGGTAACCTGCGAGAACGGATAACCTTAACTTTTGACCTTTTTTACTCTTTTCCTCTTCGAACCCCAAGTTATCGGGGAAGTCTCCCCTGGGATAACCTCCCTAAACAGAAAGAGCCCCCCATCGAGGTGACATTGGGTGGGGAGGTTCATGTTACGCCAATTTGACCCTTATCCTTTAGCCTTTTGACCTAGAATACAAACTGCGCGATAACAGTCTTTTTTCGGAAAATGTCTAATTGTGTGGGTTGGTGGACTCATGGGTTCACATTTGCACTTGTTCTTTTATATCATGACTCCGACCAACTGCTTCCCATTCCATACCTAGCCACTTTTTCAATCGCGAATCCTCAGGCAGGAGGGCTCTAGATTGCACTTCCATTGTTCCGTGACCTGCAAACAACACCCAGACTTCCACAATATACAAATTTACTGTCGAACTCCCACATCATACCCTCTTCCATGTTACACAGTTTGCACTCAAAATTTATGAGACCTACAATTTGACCTTTGGGTCCTTACCTCTCTTAGGGAACTATTGTAACCCATTTTGAAGCTCGTGTGTCCGCTTTCCAAACTTGTCCATTTCTTGGAATCTCTTTCGCAGATCATCGGGTTGGCGAGTTCATGAAATCTCCAATTCCTAATCATTGTTTCATGTTCCCACAACCTTCACACTTCTTTCCAAGTATGCAATAACTGAAATTTAATTCTAAAACTCACCATGCCTCCAAGAGACAGTCATACTAACTATCACTACACAAATTGTCTAGAAACATGCAGAAAACATCCTGCTAGGTAATGGGATATCTATTACAAATCTCAATATATTAGCAAAAATGAGTCCCACCGACCGTTTTCCTATTCCATACTTACTGAATTTTTTTCTTGCGGGTTCCTAGATAGGTGGACTGCACTTCCATTGTTCCTTGACCTGCAAACAACACCCTGTCTTCCACGATATAAAAATTTACTTCCAGTCTCCCACATCATCCCCTCTTCTGTGTTACACATTTTCGACTCAAAAGTTCTGATACATACAATTTAACCATCGGGGCCTCACGTCTCCTCGGGAACCCTTGTCACCCCATTTTGAAGAACGTCTGACTTCTTTCCACACTTGGCCATTTCTTGGAATCTCTTTTGCATATCGTCGGGTTGGCGGGTTCAGGAAATTTCCAATTCCTAGTCGTTGTTTCTCTTTCGCGGATCGTCGGGTTGGCGGGTTCAGAAAATTTCCAATTCCTAGTCATTGTTTCATGTGCCCACCAACTTCACACTTCTTTCCAAGTATATGCAATAAGTATACAACTTCTCTAGAAACATGTAGAAAATATCTTGCCAAGAAATGGGATATCTATTACAGATTTGAATATATTATCCCTTCTTTCCCCTCTTCTATACTTAACCAAATTCCCGTTTCTTTTTCCCCTCTAATTTCTCTTTCTGGTTACTTAGTCATTTTTTCTAAAAATGTCTAACTTCATGGTTTTTCAGACTCATAGGTTCACATTTTCACTCGTTCTTTTATATTGTGACTCTGACTGACCGCTTCCCCATTCCATACTTAGCCACTTTTTCGATTGCGGATTCCTGGGTAGGAGGGCTCTAGATTTCACTTACATTGTTTTGTGACCTGCAAACAACACCCTGACTTCCACGATATGCAAATTTACTGTCGGACTCCCACATCATACCCTCTTTCATGTTACACGATTTTCACGCAAAAGTTCTGAGACCTACAATTTGATTGTCGAGTCCTCACGTCTCCTAGCGAACTATTTTTAAACTCGTCCTACCGCTTTCCATACTTGGCTATTTCTTTGAATCTCTTTTGTGGATCGTCGGGTTAGCAAGTTCACAAAATATCCAATTACTAATCATTGTTTCCTGTGCCCGCCACCTTCGCACTTCTTTCCAAGTATGCAATAACCGAGGTTTAATTCTAAAAACTCACCATGCCTCTAGGAGACAATCATACTAACTGTCCCTACACAAATTTTCCATAAACATGCAGAAAATATCTTGCCAGGTAATGGGATATCTATTAAAAATGTCAATATATTAGAAAAAATGAATCCCACCGACCGCTTCCCTATTCCATACTTACAGACTTTTTCACTTGCAGGTTCCCAGATAGGCGGGCTCAATATTTCCCTTGCATTGTTCTGCGATCTGCAAACAACACCTGGAATTCCATGATATACATGCAGAAAAGATCTTTCCAGGTAATGGGATATCTATTACAAATTTCAATATATTAGCAAAAACGAGTCTGACCGACCGTTTCCCTATTCCATACAACTTTTCATACTTGGCCATTACTTATGTTCTCTTCCCCACCCCCGTCACCTTCGCACTTGTTTATAATAAAAATTTGTTTATAAAAAAAATTATATATATATAAGAGTCTTATTTATAATAAAAAAATTGTTTATAAAAACATTATTATATATATAAGGTCTTATTTCCAAGTATGCAATTAGTAATTTTTAATGCTAAACCAAGATTTACGGAGGGTTGTATTATCCCTTTCGAGTGTTAATTTCAAACATCATGGAATGTCATTTGTGCATCGTCGGGTTGGCCCGTTCACGAAACCTCCAATCCTTAATTCTGAAAATGAGTCTGACCAACCATTTTCCTATTCCATACTTAGCCACTTTCCCAGAATTCCGCAAATATACAAACCGGACACTGGACTTCCCCATCATGCCCTCTTTTGTTTTACTCTTTTTGCAGTCAAATTTTTTGAGACATACAATTTGACCGTCGGACACTCACCTCTCTTGAGTATCCCCTGTAATGTTATTTTGAAGCCCATTAGACCTCTTTTCATACTTGGCCATTCCGTACTTTCTCTTCCCCGTTTCTGTCACCTATGCACTTGTTTATAATAAAAAATTGTTTATAAAAACATTAATATATATATAAGGTCTTATTTCTAAATATGCAATTAGTAAGCTTTAATGCTAACAACTCATCATGTAGGAACCGTATAGATTTTCATTGATGAGCGAAAGGATCGAGGAGATTGCCCATTAATACACATTAAACCAATATTTGTGAAGGGTTATATTATCCCTTCCAAGTGTTAATTTCAAAAATCATGGAATTTTGTTCACACGTCATCGGGTTGGCGTGTTCACGAAACCTCCAATCCTTAATTTCTCTTCATCGTACCCACCACCTTCGCACTTCTAAGTATGCAATAAGTAATCTTTATTACTAATATCTCATCATGCAACACCCATAGAGATTGTCATTAATGAGAAAAAATCTCGAGGTGATTTCCCATTCACACACATTGAACCAACATTTGCAGAGGGTTATATTATCCTCTCCAACTGTTCATTTCAAGCATCGTCTGAAGCAAATAGATGTTCTCATAAAATTATGGCACCAACTCGACAATAGTTATGTGGAGATACAGTTAACATCTTCAAGCGTGAGGACCAGAAATTCCAGTGGTCCAAGGCATATTCTTACTACTCATCCCCTTCCGCCCAGAACAAAATAATTTGGACCTTTGGAATTGCTCGTGCAAGATGTGTCCCTGAATTTTTTTACTATAAGGAGATGGTCTCTTGGTGCACTGATAAATATATTCCAGGACAAATAATTATTGCATTGCGGGACCAGTCTCATGTTTCTTTGTGACCTCAGGTCTTCCACTAGATGTTAAGATTGTTGGAGCCAACATTGACGTTCAAAGGAGAAGACTCCAAGCAGTTCCTAAGAAAGCATAATAACGGGTTGGACCTCTTGCCTAAGTTCCTGGAAGACCTGATGACAGTTCCTGAAGATATCACAAGCTTGCAGGTTAGTTCATTTAGAAATCCATTCCAGGAAATTTCTTGGCTGTTTACAAGAATAATGGAACAAGAATCCACAACAACTATTTCCCGCATGGTTCTTTATATTTTTTATTTCACAATCAAGGAACAAACCATTTTTTATTGGAGGAAGCCAATTTCCCTTGAAATCTGTTCCCAATTGTCAAGATTCAAAAAGGAGAAGAAATTTTATATGTCATCCTACTTGGTTTTTGCGATAGTGCATTGCTGTATGTTTCCAAAAATGTCTTTGTCCAAGAAGGTAAACTCGGAATTTGACCCAGTAACCTTCTAGTACCAGGCCTCGTGGAGGCACAATGCCTCCTACTTCTTTTATGAGTTTTTTAATGACTTTGTCTTTGTTTTCAAAGTTTTATTATTAGGAAAGGATGCTCCCCATATGTTATCCACAATTTTGGTCATCGTGATGATGTTATGATAATGTTATGATGATGGAAAATCAAGCTCTTCACTAAGAACACTTTCCTAGAAAAGGTTACATTTGTCTGCTTCCATAAATCATGCTTTTAAGGGATGTTCGCAGGCTACCTATATATCTGCCTGCGAGAATGCCTGATTCTCGCAGGCTGCATTAAGCTAGGGTGCGAAGGGTTCACACTGTAACTAATTGTCAGGGTGCGAACATGTTCCAAAGGAAGGAAAAAGATAAAAATCTCGAATCTTCTAGAAGGGAATCTTTGAGAAGAATGAGTTGGCTAGCGAATGGTTATCTATGTACTGACTTTCCTGATATCTTGGGATCATTTCCTATCCAAGTAACTAATCTATCTTCTCCTATATATTGAGGAGATTGCTCATGGATAGGGTTAAGAAAGTTAGAAGTAAACTAGCGAGAGGTTGATTGGAGAATTAGTGCAAGACTGTATGGAGGACTGATGCTACAACAGCTAGAGACAACATCTAAGTCATCAAAAGTGGTTGATTTTCTTCATGCATGAGCAAGTGTGTGTGTCAGAGCTAGGAGCCATCGAAAGGAGACCTACGACATCAAGGCTCAGGTTGTATGTTTTACTTTCAATTAATTCAATACAGTAATATGTCTCTTTCCCATAAAGATGATGTCACTTTATTACATAACTCCCTGATCATATGTATAGACTAGCTATTGAATATATTAATCTGCCTTTACTTCGATTGGTTTGTACTGTTGTGATCTAAACGGGACAAGAGCATTGGAGTGAAGCTTGGAACAACAGAGATCTAAGGAAAGCGTTCATAAGGTATGCCCATAATCCTTACCTCTTAGTTCATTCAATAGGCTAGATCTAGGGAAAGTGTATTATTCTGTCCTGTTTTGTTCTAGATCCAGGTGGATCTAGGGAGATCGGTTTGTGTCTGCACTCACGGATTTATCCTGAAACAAAATTGGCGACTCCACTGGGGATCTATTCCCTTTTTCTTTATGGTTTTTGAATTTTCTGTGGCCATTTTCTCTATTTGCATTTTTCTCCTGTTTTGTCAGTATCTGAGTCCTCAGGATATCCTGAGAGACCTTCTGGGTCTATAAGCCAGTTTGAATTTTGCTTGCATTTTCAAAATTTTTATTATCTTCAGGAGTTCTCCCACTGTGTTCATTTACAGCCTGCGAGAACCAGTCAAGTTCGCACTCTGCATATAGAGTCCAGTGCGAACACCTCACACCTTGCTTTAAGGTGGCCTGCGAGAATACTATCTTCTCGCACTGTGTTCCACTACTTGCCTGCGAGCAAGATTTTTGAAATTTTTGAAATTGATTTTTGACCCTTTCAATTGCTCAGAACAGTTGAATTGTGTCTTCTTGTCTTATTGGATCATTGACTTATACATCTCTTGCTGTAGTTTGCTTGCTTGAGAAGATTTAGGGTTTCTAGGTCTTTCTTGCCCTTGGTAGCTTGACTTTATTTTCTTGGCTCTGTTTGGCATTTTCTTTCTCTCTGACTTCTGGAGTTGGATGTGTCTGATTGACTGAGAACCAGTGATTGGTAGAGAGTTAAGTGCTTGATGTTTTCTCATTTGCTTGGTGGTTCGAAAGAACATTTTTATTTGCATTGGGAAGACTCATTGGTTTGCTTTTTGTTTTTACTTTCGTTGAAAGAACTGATTGGGTTGTTTTTGTTTGAGTCTTTATGGTTTGATTTTATTTTCTCAGTAATCAGAGTTCTTCTTGGAAAGTGAACAACAAGTTTTATTTCAAGATTTTGTTTTTTCCTTTTCAAAAACATTGAAAATCACGTTTTAAAGTTTATTGAAGTATTTGAAAAAGACATATAGAGTGTCCTTTAATATATGATTGTTTACATTGACATCTGAAAGGAAATTGAGCATTGCATTTTCATTGTAGTATTGAGATTGATTTGGAAAATGTTCTCTCTCTCCCATAACTAGGATTCATGGAATGAAAAAGATTATATTTCATCATTATCCTTGCATTATGTGGGTCAGAGTCACACATCATGAGTTTCACTTCCGTTACCTTTGAGTAAACAACAGCTTTTAAAAAACATTGTGTAATATTAAAATTGATCTATTAATTCTTTTCTAGGACTCTTTTACACCAACATTTAGCTAGGCTAGTGCTTTGGAGTAGGAAGAGAGACACACTCTCCAAAAGCTCAAAAACACACAATAGCATCTTGAGTTAGGGAGTGTTAAATTCCATTTGCAACATATTGTCCTGGGAAGCCCTTCTAACACAAGGGTCAAGCACTAGGTCGCATTGCTGTTGGCAGAGTTACTAACCCTGCTTTGTTGACATCAGTGTAGAGATTGCACGTATTACGGGGATCACTCTGAGGTATACCCACAATTATGAGTGGAAGCCTTTGAGTTGGTTTCGGGCTTGATACCCTACCCTTGCATGTGGATCAGACTGACGACTGTTCCCCCAGGCTGTACTGTTGTTTGTGGTGACCTTAGTTGCCTATCTGTCTAGGTTCTTACCCAAGGTGACTATGGAGGGGAAAGTCTTCACAGTACCTAGAATCGACGTTGATCAAACTCACTCGAGCTCCTTGGAGGGTATACCCACGATTATGTGTGGGAGTTTGCACCAAGGCATAAGTCTGTTAAGCAGGTCGTCAACGTAACTTTTCCACCTTAGCCCCGCCCCTTCTCGTCTTGTTGTTGCGACGTTGGATTTCATCACCAACTAGTGGCTCCGATATTAGAAGGTATTGTTTGCTTGGTGATTGCTTCCTAGATTTTTCTTTACTAGCGTGTGTTGTTTGTTTCTCAAAGTTGACCATAGGAATTTCTTCGTGGAGCTTGTTACTCATTTACAATTTCTCCCCCGCGTCGTTCACGTAGAATGCAAGGTTTATCTCCGGAACATCCAGACGTTTCTCAACCCTTGCCTACTAGTACACCTGAAGACTCTCCTCCTCAGAGTGAAGTCCCAGTTGTTGCTTCACAACCTTTGCATATAGCAACACCTGAGGGTACCCCTGAAGGTTCCCCTCATCAGAGTGAAGTTCCATTTGTTACTTCACCACACGTGGACACGAGTGAAGTCCAAGAGTTTTCTACACCACCTGCATGGGTAGAACGCACTGATTCTCTAGAAGATTTTCGAATTACCCATACTATAGAGGACTATCGTCTTCGTAGTGGTGAACGACCTATTGTAAAATCAACTTCTTCTGAAGTAACCGTTGTTACATCTTCTGAATCAACCGTTGGGCCTTCTCACGGTGTAGTAGGACGAGATCCTTTTTGGTCGGGTGATTTCCAACGAGTCCTTTTTGGTACCGAGCCACCTCCAGTTTACGAAATCAACCCTCCAGCATCTCCTGAGCCAGAAACTACACCTGTAGCAACCACTTATCAATTTTTTATCCCTCCTGAGATGGCCCATCTCGCAAATACTACGAGTGTCCAAACCGAGGTTCCCATAGCTACCCTTTCTCCTATCAATACCCAGCGAATGCCTGATGCCATTCCGACGTTACCTCCTAGTTACCATGCGTTGAATGCTTTGTTGAATGCTTCCAATCCAACACCTCTGCAAACCCCAGCCAGTTCTCCAGGTGGTCATCCTTTTCCTGGGTATGATGTTCCTCGTTTTATTCCAACACTCCCCCCTCAATTTTTTCCTTCTGGTAATCCTAATCTTAGTGGTACTATCCCAACTGTTGCAACAAACTCGCAGATTCCTGTTGGTGGACAGGGTGGTACGGTTCCTTTTCCTTTTTTCGGACACAATACAGTTACCACGCAACCTACGGTTGGCACACAACTTCCGGGTGGAATTGTACCTACAGTAGGGGGACCAACCTCACCTTTTGGACAAAATATAACCCCTGAGTTAGCCCAGTATTGGAATCAACTTCTACAGAACTTTCCTCAAAATGATGGGGGGCAACAAACTGTCCCTATAGTGGGTCAACCTTATTCGGGTGTAACCAATCCTATTTGGGGTTCGGGTCAGACTACTCAACCCCAGGTCCCTGCTCAAACTCAAGGTTACAATCCTTAGGGTTACTATCCTATCCGTCCACCACAGATTCAGCCAGGGCCTTCCCTCTATGGACAGTCTGCTTACGGTCCTACTGGTTTTTCGACAGGGCTTCCACCCCAAAGCCATCAGTACCCGCAAGTAAACCGACAGTTTCCTTTCCTTGCTACTTTGGATTTCCCAGATTTGTCTAGGATTCTAAATGATCCTATTCGTCACTCTCCTCAATGGCCTACTATCCCTGCCAAACTACCATCGAATATTCCGAAATTCGAGGGCAAGCCGGGAGAGGACCCAAATAATCATGTAATGAATTTTCATTTATGGTGTTCGTCCAACTCGCTGATGGATGAATTCATTCATCTACGTCTTTTTCAAAGAACTCTTGTTGGTTCCGCTGCGAAGTGGTACATTGAATTGCCACGAGGTTTCTTCTCCGATTTTAATACCCTGGCTATGGCTTTTCTTACACATTACCAGTTACCGATCCATTATGATACCGGGACTGAGATTTTAACTTCTTTTAAACAATCTAAAGGCACTCATATCTCAGATCATATACATGAGTGGAGACGGAGACGACGTCTCATCAAACTTGAGCTCCCTGATCAGTTACTGGAAGAATGGTTCACGAAATCCTTTGTGAATGAGATTGGTAAGGAAATCGCCATGGGTAGCATTGTTACGGAGGAGCAGGCTATAAGTCGTGCCCAATATCTTGATCTTGTTTATTCGCAAACGGGAACATTGTACGATTTACTACCTGACCTACCCCGTCCTGGTACTTCCAGCGCTTCAACAACTCCAGCTGCCTCGCATGCAGCTGATGGTGTTATTGGTTCTACTCATACCCATTCACATTCTGTTTCGAATACAACCCCTAAATCTACATCTTCTAACGTTCAAAATGCTCCGTCTCCTGCTCCTCCAGCCGATAAAACTTCTGAGGTGAACGTCGTTCAATCTTCCCCGACCGGTAAAATAAATCAAAGAAAGGGAGAGGCAAGAATAAGGAGAGTAAAAATAATAATCAAAATGAACAAAACAAAACCCCTCCTGTTGATGATCGGGATAAGCGCAAACCACGCTACCCTTTCCTTATCTGTGGTGACGATCATTAAACGAAGGATTGTCCTAGATGTGTCGAAGTTAACAAGTTCCTTCAAGGAACGCCCAAACCTTCTACGCCAGCAGTCTTGTCCCAACCCTTCCCGTCTCAGCAGCAGGCCTCCTTGTTCATCCATGACCAACCATCTACTTCTACCACATCATATGTTTTGATGTGCACCGGTGATTCTAAGAACAATGACGTTGCCATCGCAACTAGAGCCAA
This sequence comes from Picea mariana, assembly GCA_032191745.1. NCBI lineage: Eukaryota > Viridiplantae > Streptophyta > Pinopsida > Pinales > Pinaceae > Picea > Picea mariana. The sequence goes on from JASDQU010102639.1 coordinate 148,860, forward strand.
AGACTATTCTCCATCTAAGGAGAAGGTTGACGATTTACCTCTTGATTTGGTACATCCCTCTCCGTCGAATCCACCTACGAATGGTCCTCTTCATCTCGAAAGACCAAACCTTGATACAGTCCTACGACCTCCGAAAGGTGTCGTTAAGAAATCGGCATTCAATCCTCATGCTCGTGCGGCCCAGAACTATAGCATTGTAGAAGATCTGGCTCAAGCACCTTCAGCGATGTTTGCCCTTGAAGTCCTTCATTCTTGTCCTATGCAACGAAGGGATCTGTTGAAATCCATAGGTGGAATTGATCCTACAGATACGAATTTAATAGTCTTTTACTTGGAATACCATATTCCAAGATTACCCCCACAACTTGCGTTTCAGATACAAGTTGTTGTCGCCGACAAGAACATCTGTCGAACTGTTATTAATGAGGGTGCCTCTACGTGTGTAATGTCTCTTACTTGTTGGAAACCCATTGGCTCTCCTTCGTTAACTGAATCACAAAATACTTTGAAAGCCTTCAATGGCACAGGTTTTAAGCCTTACGGTGTTCTTCCGTCGTTGCTGGTTACTCTTGAAGGTAAGACAGTCCAAGTTGAAGTGGAAGTTTTCGATGCTCCCTTAGATTACAATCTTCTTCTTGGCCGTAGCTGGGTATATTCTATGCATGTTGTTGTGTCAACACTTTTCCATGTGGTCCATTTTCCTCATCAAGGAAAAGTGGTTACGGTTGACCAACTTGCCTTCTTTAATTCCGATACTCGCACTGGAAACGTGTCGTTTATAGCTAAAACCCCACCGGGTTACGAGAATGTTGGAGTCGGTCTTTTAAAAGACTCTTCGTTAATGGATACTTTTCCCATACCACCACCACCCGATATTCTACGCCCGTCAGTTGCTTCTATTAATATGATCTCCGTTGTACCTCATGAGCTTTCGGTGTCTTTCGACCCTTGGATAGTCCCTGATCCAGGAGATCATGCTCATTTCGACGACGTCATGCCGTTAAGTCCGGTCGAGTCTGCTTATCATGCGATTCAATCGGCAACACCTTCTACACCCTCTCTTGAGGAGTTGTCTCTTGATCCTTTCCGTGTCATCTTTCCCACTGATGAGACGATCATGTCCGTCATGGGGGGCACCCCTTGGATGGATGGGCATCATCCTTCCAGGTTGTTTCCGGAACAACACACTCTTGAGCCCTACCCACAGATTCTGACTCTGTCACCCTTTGTTGTCATCTCTCCTGTTCCTGTGGTCTCCGTTGATCCCTTTACGACAGGGGGCATCGCTTTCATTCCATGTTACCCTCCCTTGGCCAGGGGGCATGGTTACAATATTGTAGCCATTGATTACATGACGGAATGGGCCAAGGCGAGGTCAACATTTTACAACACTGGTATCCCTTCGAGTGAACCCAGGAATGGGTTGCACTTGAAGTACTATGCATAAGTCATTTGTGCACTAGTACTTGTATTTTATGTATCATAATGCGTGTGTGTGTTATTTTAGTTTTCTTTTGACGTTATCTGGTCTCTGCCCTTACGTGACGTTGAGTTTGATTGTCATATGTCGAAGTATTCACTACCTTATATTGGCTTCGTCGATGGTGCTAGCCGTAGTACTCGGAACCTAGCTTCCGCTACGTGGGTAATCTATGCCCCAACAAACGAGCTTATATCTTTATGAGGTGTATGTCTTGGGCGGGCAACCAACAACATCGCAGAGTATAGTGTCGTTATTGAGTTATTGGTTGATGCTATTTCTCTCGGGATTCGTCATTTGGTTGTGCAACTTGAATCGCAGCTGGTGGTACTACAACTAAGTAATGTCTACTCTATTTGAAGTCCTACTTTATTGAGGGTATATTTGCGGATTCGCCTCTTGGAATGACATTTTGATCATATTGAGTATCAACACATTCCTAGATGTCTTAATACATTGACAGATGCTTTAGCTAATTATGTATTGGACAGGCATTTAAATCATTTATAAATCAAACACATTAAAATGTACACAATGTAAAGTAAGCCGGTAGAAGCCGTGTATATATATATAACGATCAAATTTTGTTTTTACAAAATGTTTTTTCGAAGACCAAAATATCAAAAAATTGAAGCCCATAGCTTCTACATAATGACATCACAGATGATGTTCACTATAGCACACTAATGTCCTAGCAACTCTGCGGAGCAGTCAACCCATAGATGCAGAAACCCCCACAGTGTGACGCTGACCGCGTCGGGGAATCTCTTCCAGAGTCATATCTGGAACGTCTGTCATCAGACCCTCTAAGTTCTGCTCCACTGTCAGATAATCCTCGACGTACTGTGGAATTGCTACTGCTACCTCTCCTCGTCGCTGGATGGGAGAACTGCCAGCAGGTCGATATGGCCCAACGTCTATGTTATCAACAAGTATTTGGTGTTATTCTTTGGGTAAATCTATAAAACAAAAACATTTAAATATGATAAAAATTCAAAAACATTTAAAAAATCAAAAAAATTTGTGTACTTCTTACCGAGGTCTCCCCACTGTGCGTCTTCAGGAAGGGCAAGATCCGGATCTCCTCTGAAGTCCAGCCCAGCATATGCATAGTCATCCACCATCAGCATCTGGTTCTGCAACCAGTCGAAGAAAACATTGTCATATTTGACAATAGGACCTGCCACATGTCGGGCCATGAGCTGACACCACCGCAACATCCTCGGATCTTTGGGACCAGGAAGATCCCACTCAGCCTGTAGACGTAGCACAGGGACCCTCTCTAAGAAGAAAGACACCAATAAAGAACCATATCCAAACTGTTTTAGACCTCCTCTCCTGCACTTAGTCAACTGTTTCTTGAGATTGCGTAATACTGCATCAGCCCAATTAAATACCCGGGGCTCAGTACACTCGATGGCGCACCGGAAATAGCTCTGCAGAGCCATATGTGGAGCTGCACTTCCTGCCATCCGAGCAATGGTGAAGAGAATCGTGCAGAGAGTTAAATCAATAACTCCCCAAATTGCCACTTTCCCTCTTTGTCTTTCTGCCTCGAGTACGCAATATTGGTTGCAATACTCGCTCATTTTCAGCCTGCCTATTCTGCTGCCAGACAAACTGCAATAGGATCCATGTCTGGATAACTCGGTCAAGAAATAGATATCCTCGATATCAATAGTCAAGGTATGAGCTCCCACGATGAACACTTGTTGGTCCGGATCCCACATTCGGACTAAGTACTCCAGCAATCGAACTTGGGCTCTCATGCCCGAGACACGGAAATACTTTAAGAGACCGCAGTCTCTTAGTGCAGCTATGGTAAGAGGATGGTTTTCCACATTGGCATTATCCTCCTCATGCTTTCATTCCCGCCACTCTAGTACCATGATTGCGGCTATTAACCTGCATAAAGAACATATAAACATGGTTAGTGATCTTATTCATGAGAAAAATTATTGAAATTGGCTAAACATTACAAAAAATTTTGGATTTTGCGTTGTTCACAGGTGGCCTACTATGCGCAGTGCGAACTTCTCGCAGGCGCCTTAAGGCCCACCTGCGAGAATGGGTCATTCTCGCAGGTCCCGCATGGGTCACCTGCGAGAATGATCCCACGCGCATAGGGTTCAAAAAAAATTGACTTAAAACTTGACTTTTAACCAATAAAAATATAATTTTGAACCATGAAAAGATAAGGGATTGAAAACTTACCAAAATGCTACTGACGGCTCGCCGAATGATCGCCTATAGCTCCCGGAAATCGACGCCGAAGGTAGAGGGTAAAATGAGGGTTTTTTGGCACTAAATGGTAAAATGTGAAAATGGTATGGTAAATTTTGTTATTTGTCCATTTTATTACTTTTTACTATATCAAATATGGGTTTTTTATGATTATTTATTATTTAACCCTAATCACTAATGTGGAAGTGAGCGAAATGACTTGCAGGTGAGAAATATGGATGGTTATGGACAAAAATTTTCCTTGGTGTGGTGTGATTTTGGTTGTTTGTTATGGTTTTTACCTAAAAACCTCGAGCGCCTTTTGTCTGTTCTTGCGCTTGTAAAAAGCATAAGAACGTGACCGAGTGTTGTTTTATCACTTTTTCAGGCTCGCTGTGGTTATACGAAAAAGGAACCCCCCTAGAGTTTTCTTTAAGCTCTTTTTAGACTCTCTAAACATGAAAAGATTGCCAAGCAATCTTGCTATTTTCACACTCGTTAAAGTATTTGAAGTTACGCGTCCTTCGAGTGATAGTTTAACCCTTTTTCGGTCTTGTTGGACTATTGTACGAAAAAGGAACTGAGAGAGTTCTCTTTTAAGTGTTTTTCCAAACTCTATAATCCTGAAAAACCTTCGAGTTTTCTATCTCTGGACTCGTTAAACAAACATTGACAGACCCACAATGGGACCGAACCACTCCTTCTTAGGGTTCGTTAAACATACTCCGAAGGAATCGTCCGAAGGATGAGCTTATATCAACAAGCATATGTGATCCTCTTCAAGCTTGCGTAAAAATAAAGAGGTACTTGCCAGAAATGGTGGGGGGAAATTTGGGAAAGGGATATGTTTCATCGTTGAATTGGTTGGCAGTAAGTGTCGCTCTTGAACATGACACCCCCTATTCATCATTTGAAGCCGGTTTGGGTAATCCATTTGTCTCTCATTCGATTTGATAACAAGGTCATTTCATGTGTCATCTTTGAGTCAATGCTGCCAAATCATTGGTCGTGTCGTTCATATGTTCAAGAGAAGTCCGTCTAAAACCTACATTGAGTCGGCCATCTGCAGTTATCCATTCTTTCTGTGTCGGCCTTCCCTGTGTCCAAAGTCCAATTGCCACATACTCTATTTCACTTTCAAACTCAGTTACTCATTTCATGTCATTGATGGGGGATACAACAAGGCCCTCCTGTGACGAGTCTTATTCCGTCGAATTCAGCACATTATCTGGAATCAAGGCTTAGAAATTATTTAGTACCTTGGAGCTTGCATGCCTCAATGGCAAGTTTCCTCACTTTCGACAGTGGGTTTACATCATTGACCCCTGATCGAAAGATTTCATCGGGTGTTCGACATCAACTCATTTATTCACAGTCGATGGATTGTACTATAGTACCTTGGGAGTCATTGACATCAATGGTGATTTCCCTCGCACTTGTTAACGGTTACGTCAATGATCGGTAATCAAGTGGTTTCTACCATGTTCTACTTCGACACATGTAATCACATGGTTAGATTTGTACTTTGGGGCGATAAGATTGAAAACCCTGGGTATTCTCTTTGTGATCCAGGTTGCGATGGAGTATATATAATTTGTGACACATAGATCCACTGTGTATGTTTCGTGGCTATGTCATCTTGATTGAAAAATTTTCGCATAGATCCACAGTGTATTCAAGTGGCTGTGCTATATGGCGACGGCATGGATCCACAGTGTATGATTGGTGTCCATGACCTTTGTTTATGATGTCATCAATCTATGATCTGAGTATGGGAATGCCTACCTCATAATTGGTATACATGATATTCTGCTCATGCTTGGATGTTTGCAGGTCTCTGATTATAGGTGCTTTTGGTTCTTGACACACACATGCAGCTTACAAAGTCTATAAACTGTCTCTGATTCCACTCTCAGACTTTGGGGGGCATTCTGTTATCCACAATTTTGGTCATCGTGATGATGTTATGATAATGTTACGATGATGGAAAATCAAGCTCTTCACTAAGAACACTTTCCTAGAAAAGGTTACATTTGTCTGCTTCTAGAAATCATGCTTTTAAGGGATGTTCGCAGGCTACCTATATATCTGCCTACGAGAATGCCTAATTATCGCAGGCTGCATTAAGCTAGGGTGCGAAGGGTTCGCACTGTAACTAATTGTCAGGGTGCGAACATGTTCCAAAGGAAGGAAAAAGATAAAAATCTCGAATCTTCTAGAAGGAAATCTTCGAGAAGAATGAGTTGGCTAGCGAATGGTTATCTATGTACTGACTTTCCTGATATCTTGGGATCATTTCCTATCCAAGTAACTAATCTATCTTCTCCTATATATTGAGGAGATTGCTCATGGAAAGGGTTAATCAAGTTAGAAGTAAACTAGTGAGAGGTTTATTGGAGAATTAGTGCAAGACTGTATGGAGGACTGATGCTACAGCAGCTAGAGACAACATCTAAGTCATCAAAAGTGGTTGATTTTCTTCATGCATGAGCAAGTGTGTGTGTCAGAGCTAGGAGCCATCGAAAGGAGACCTACGACATCAAGGCTCAGGTTGTATGTTTTACTTTCAATTAATTCAATACAGTAATATGTCTCTTTCCCATAAAGATGATGTCACTTTATTACATAACTCCTTGATCATATGTATAGACTAGCTATTGAATATATTAATCTACCTTTACTTCGATTGGTTTGTACTGTTGTGATCTGAATGGGACAAGAGAATTGGAGCGAAGCTTGGAACAACAGAGATCTAAGGAAAGCGTTCATAAGGTATGCCCATAATCCTTACCTCTTAGTTCATTCAATAGGCTAGATCTAGGGAAAGTGTATTATTCTGTCCTGTTTTATTCTAGATCCAGGTGGATCTAGGGAGATCGGTTTGTGTCCGCACTCACGGATTTATCCTAAAACACCATATATCTGACTAGGAAACCAAGTTTTTGGACAGGAAGGGGGCACTTGAACAAATGGATAATTGCAGTGTGATAAGGATTTTTGGCTCCAAGGAAAAACCTACTCTCCTTCCATGTCACATTACAGACATAATGTTTGTTACAGAAATATCAAGGCAATACAACTACTGGTTGCATCTATTCCATGAGAAGAGAAACAAATAGTTCATTCCTCTACCTTGGAAAGTCAGGGACTTTGTGTTGAGGAACGTCAACAAAATTGACGAATTCATAGCCCATTTCAACAACTTGAACCTAAGATATGCTAAAAGGCTCAGAGGGTTCGACCCTAATGGAATTTGTTTAGAACATTTACTTGCAATTGGCATCAACAATTATTTTTCCAGAGACACCTGAGCGAAAATAGAGACACTGATGACAACACTCCTACTTCTAACCCCGATGATATAGACACATTGCAAAGCACCATCGAATTGTACAAGCAACAGGGAAAAGGACCTGGTGAGAAAATTGTTCAATCCCTGGATACCACTCCCAAAAGTATGAAATGCTGGAGCATCGCTCCAATGGCTCACCCTAGTAAGAAAGAAACACAGACTTCTTCAAATGGAGGAGGAGATAACAACCCTCCTCATGTTAAAATTGATAGTTCTCACAAGCTTCTTGTGAAGAAGAAGAGAAAAAAAATTGTAGGGCAGGCCAAAGAGCTTGAAATTGAGAGTGAGAACATGGAACTTGAGATTGATCTGGATAGAATATTCCAAAACCTTAATCATCCCGAAGATGCAATCCAGCATAGTCTCCCAATGGACATAGTTGATACCAAATTGTTTTACGAAGATGAATCCTTTGTATTCCAGAGCATTTTTTTTTACAACGAATCTAAAAATTTAATTATTGAAAAGAGAGATGTAAAAAATAATAAAGGGAAATATCGTTCAGAGATTAACCTTGGGAACATGCGACTGTCACAAATATCCCGACTTCACAGAGCAACCAGATATGCTCTTGATGATTCCATTGGAGGCATTGAGGCTGAGAATTCCAGACTGAAGGACCGAGTCAAGGAATTGGAGGAAGCTTAGATTCCTATGCCATTGCTTTCTAGTCCTTTAGCAATAGCCATGCCTTCCACCCCTAAAACTAAGTTAAAAACATCCTCCAACCTCCTCACATCATGTAGAGAATATGTGGAGAACAATATCAAGAAAATAATGGAACTTATTACGGAGGCCTGGGAAACATCACAAAGTATGGCTTCCCTTGGAACGAGGGAACATGCTTTGCACGAACATTTGCAGGCGGATTTAAAAAATGAAGAACGTTTATGTTTAGACACGATCATCCCTTTTAGCACCCATGTCAACAACATGATAGAAATGAGAATAAGACAAGAATATCTCCCCTCCAAAAACTGGATCACTCAATTAAACGCATGTTGAAGAGAGAAAGTGAAGAACCTGCATCTCATTGTCAAATCATGTGAACAAGCCATATCAAAGAAAGAAAAATATTCACAAATTTGACTGAAATAGACTTAGACGGAAGGACCAACGAGGTCCAAGACCCCAACTTAATCATCAACTCGTTGCCCTTAACTAAGCAAGCCTTCAATAAACAAGTTGATATTTTAAAGGGGTTGTCTTTAGAAAAAATTTAAAACATCATTGATGAGCGAAAGTCTCAAGGAGATATCCCATTAATACACATTAAACCAAGATTTGTGGAGGGTTATATTATCCCTTCCGAGTGTTAATTTCAAACATCATGGAATTTCGTTCGCGCGTCATCGGGTTGGCACGTTCACAAAACCTCCAATCCTTAATTGTTCTTCATCGCACCCGCCACCTTCTCACTTCTAAGCATGCAATAAGTAAGCTTTACTACTAATATATCATCATGCAGCACCCATAGAGATTGTCATTAATGAGAAAAAGGCTCAAGGAGATTTCCCATTCACACACATTGAAACAACATTTGTGGAGGGTTATCTTATACCCTCCAACTGTTCATTTCAAGCATTGTCTGAAGCAAACAGACGTTCTCATAAACCTATGCCACCATCTCGACAAACAATATGTGGAGATACAGTGAACATATTTGGGTGCGAGGACAAAAAATTCCAGTGGTCCAGGGCATATTCTTACTACTCATCCTCTTTCGCCCAGAACAAAATAATTTGGACCTCTGGAACTGCTCGTGCAGGATGTGTCCCTAAAGTTTTTTACTGCAAGGAGATGGTCTCTTGGTGCACCGATAAATATATTTTAGGCCAAAGAATTATTCCACTACGGGACTGTTATCCCCGATTTCTAGGGATAACTAGGAGATCATGTCTCGAGGCCCACAGGTCCTAGACATGGAGTACTGAGAGCAGGGTTGACTTAAGCATAGCCCTGGAGGGCCCATCCTTCTCTTCTTTCATAAGACTTGTCTTGTCAGTAGCAGCAACATCCATTACCATCGGCATGGTCTTTTATCGAAGACGACTCTTACTCCATGAGGTAATTGGTCTAGGTATCATGTTATATGTGACTTTTGATCATTACAACCTTTAGATATATGCATCTTACTCCTTTTATTTCTGACAACTACTTGGATCTTACATTAACCCACTTGACCATGGTTGGGGGGATTGACAGGGTGTCCTAGCAAGCCTGTACCCATAGGTTTTGGTTTGCCACTGGGGGGATTTCTGAAGAGACATCGTCCGCTCCCATCATATCATCACTTTTACATCCTATCTCCCACTCATTTGTTCCATTCCCCTAGTCCGGGCATTAGGATGATCTGTTTGTGGGGTTGCACCTTATCTCATGGGAAGAAGGGGCTAAAGGCCCAGAAGGTAAAAGCAACTGGTAAAAGATAAAATCCATAAAGATGAAACCTAGAGATGCCTCACCCAGGGATCCCCAAGAAGGCAATAAAAAGCCTCTCAGCAAGAAATAAGAGGGACCCGAAGAAAAATAACAAAACAATATCTAGCCAAGAGGATAGGGGGTATCATCATGAGCCAACCTATTCTGTTCATGGGTACCCAACAGTATGACATTGCCATTATATGGTTACCACGCCAGGGCAGTGACCTTTGGTTGCATGGCCAAGGGAAAGGGGGTCTCATCACGAGCCAGCTGTATCATCTCTGTGAAAGTATTTGTGGGTAACACTATCAGCTTTGGTCACCATGCCAAGGCAGTCTCCTCTAGTTAGACCTTGAAATAAAATAAATAAGAAAAAGAAATAAACAAAAGAAATAATAAAGACAATAAAGGGCTTGGAAAGAATTGCATCCATGATAGGTACAACTCACCTTCTACAAAGGCACCCACAGGTAATATCGTACACCCCTGTCTTTCACTCTACCCGTATGTCTGGACATCCCTTGACCACATCACCTCATTTTGCATGGCTTGGATAATACCCTCTGGGGACTTTCCTTTTCTTATGGATGATGGCCCAATAGAGTATTTTTTATTTTTCTTCGGCTTTGTATTGTAGGTCATTGTAATATATTTGAGCTATTGAATGATATATCAGGGGTTTTATGCATGTATTTGACAAAATTAATGATGAAATGTGATTGACATTGCTATGATCCCTGTGACTGATGAGCCCATGGAGGGAAAAGTTTTTGATGTGCAGGACCATGCCCGACGGACAGGTACCGGTTGGACCAGTACACATGGGGAGATGATTAGCTCATACCTCCATGGGGCTGAAGAGCCCATCAGATGGTTGTTGGGACCCCATCAGGGGCAGAGACAAGACAGTGATTGGATGAGCTCTTGCACATGAGAAGAAGAAGGACGTTCCACCCAATACACTTTGGTTGAGCCCAGCCCAGGGAGGTTGACCCACTTCAGATGGAACGTTTTCCTTTTGATGGCCAGGACATCACTTAGGAGGCCTTGACGTCACCTTGAGCATGTGGCAGTTTGATATGATGGCTGGCACGTGTGGCATCTTAGAGGAGCCCAGAAAGGGCTAACGTCTGACTTTTGGATGTTGGACTAGCCCCAAAAGGGCCTAACGTCTCCCTCAAAGGGGCTTGACATCTCACCTTTTGCTCATTTATGTCTTTTACTTAGCATTTAATGTAGAAACAGTATAATTTTGGTTATTAGCCTTGTCAGCTATTTTTGATGACCTAATTTTAATTATGGGTCATGATACACTATATATTGAGGATGTTTTTCCCTCATTTGGACATAACAACACAACTCACACTTGTGAGGTCTGATTTTTGCACCCTACTTGGGTATTTGATCTTTTAAAGTGAGCCGCACTTGTTGATGGAAGGGTTTTCTTGGCATATTTGGAATTTCTCTTGAGGAAGGTTTACAACTAGGGTTTGCACATGCTTTTCTTCATGATATGTAAGTATTTTTTCCTACAAAACTTCTTGATTGAATGGTTGTAGGTTAGTATTCTTGCATTTACTTATAAATTTGTTGATTTTAAAACCCTAGGTGACAAGCACACAACTACGTCCTTGTCTCATGTCCCCTTAGAGAGAAATTTTCAGCCATTGAAGAAGGAAGAAAGAGCCTAGCCTTTGCTACACTCTTCTCACTTCTTCCCTTAAGCTAGCTTTGATTTTAAAGGTTAAAAGGAGGGTGACGTCCTAGGCCTAGGTTATCTACACCTAGGGCCGTCCATCTTCTAGGGTTTTAGTGATAGAGCCTTGCCATTGCAACACTCTCCCTCACTTGATCCTCTTGTTTTATCTCTTCTCATATGCTATCCATTTTTCCAAGTTTGACCTAAAGAAGGAGGAAAGAGCATGAGGCCTTGCTTAAGAAACACCGGAGTGAGCCTCTTTCCCCTAGGGTTTTGATTCTAGAGCCCTGCTATTGCAGCACTCTAGAACCCTTCCCTCTTGTCTTTAGACTTTTACTCCTTCAACCTTGCATCCTCTACTTGAATGACTCCATATACCCTTAGGGATTGATCTTAGACACACAACGTTGAAGTGGTAGTGCTCAAAACAACTCTCAAAACTTTAAATTTTGAAACACTAACTAACTAGCTAACCCTAACTAGGCTGATGTCACAGTTGGTTATTCCATATTGACGCAATAAATATTGATAATAAGCAATTAGATGATGATTGAAAGCATTTATTGAGTAAAATTTTGATAAGATGCATTGTTGATTACATCATCTTCATAGTTATTGATGAAATAATACTTTTCCATTGCTATATTGATAAAACGTTGATCTCATTAATACCTGTTGTTTCATTTGCTTATATATTGATGTTAGATAATTACATGAAGTACTAACCCACTGATATATAGCCTGCATACATATTATCTTGTTATTGTCTTGTTCCGAGCAGGTGTTCTCTTTTGGGCATACACTTCTTTATTGGTTGATTAGCCGGATTATCTGACCTTTGGTGGTAACCTGTGAGCAGGAAACTTTGCCTTGATATTTATACTTTGGCCTCTTCAAAACCCCAGGTTGTCGGGGACGTCTCCCCTAGGTTAACCTCCATAAATAGAAAGAACCTCCCCATTGTGGTGACATTGGGTGGGGTAGGTTCCTATTACGCTAGTTTGGCCTCTATCTTCTTGCCATTTGACCTAGCTACAAACTGTGCGATAACATTTTGGCGCCATTGCCGAGGAACACTGAGTCAATTTTCCTCAAATGACAAATCTTTTCGGTAAGCCTTGCCTCAAGAGCCTTATCTTACAAGCTTACCTGGTGACTCCACTAGGGTTTTTTCCCTTATCTTTTGATAGTTCTAGGCAAATTATCTGGTGACTCCACTAATATTTCTCAAGATGCCACCTTACCTTTTGTGATATTTCCAAGTTATGGGATCATGGCACACTGGGAACAAATATATCTGAGTATTGATTTCAGAAGTTTTCAAGGATACCCAAATTACTTTGATACAAAATGGCTAAACAACTCTCCAACATTTTTGGGCCTCCCAGCTCCTCACATAGTAAATTTTTTGGAGTATTTGAGCGAGATAAGGTTGGGAGGAGAGAATGCTCTTATAAAATTGTTCTTACTCACTCTGCCATCCTACTTACAAGATCATTTTAAGAGTTGTTGCAAGGACACGGGTATATCATCTTTCATACACCTCATTAGTAGGTTTATAAACCTTACTAAGCCAGATTTCCAAACGTATGAATATGTCCTTCAAAACCTCATGGTAACCTTAGACCACAAAGGATTCACCACTGAGATTGTAGAAGATCTCAGGAGAGAATATCATGATCAATACCAAGAATCCTCTTATATAAGAGACGAGGTTTATGAAGACCATTATCAACCCCTTGAAGAGGAGAAAGACCTCTCCCATAATCCAATAGAATGCAACAAAGATATAACTAGAGACGTGGATTATGAGGATGAAGCACCAATGACCACTCCTCAGTCTGATAAAGCTCTCCAAGATTTTGTCCCTCCTGCACAAGATGAAGAGAATGAGGTAATTCATTTTCCTTTCCAGTTTGTTGATGATACCTTGTTCTATGACTCAGAGAGTGAAGAAGAAATGGAACCCTTGGACAACCTAGATCCCCTATGTCTCAAGACTAATGATGTAGAGGAAGATCTTCCACTTGATGAAGCTATCCAAATACTTGAAGCTCTTGCACAGGAAGGATTAACCGAGCTAAATTATTCCCCCTTCCAATCTTTTAGTGGTTCTTTACCTTATGACACAGAGAGCATAGAAATATTGGATATTTTGATTCCTCCATGTTATGATACTGACACTGACATAGCTGATTTTGACGAATTCATACATGTTGGGAGATGTAGGTGGGATGTGGTTAGTTATGATATTGATCCCATCTATGACATAAAGAGTCATCTCCGAGTGTTGCCTTTGCAATTGTCATAGCAATCTCTTGACTAGTGGCAACAGGGAGATGAGATTTTCACTGGCTCTCCACAAACACCCAACATTGATCGAGTACAATATTTGCCTAATGATTTTCGGTCTTACCTTGAGGCCTTTGATGAGTAATCCTTCGAGCACTTAGATTTACCCTATGAAGATGACTATCAACGGCCACTATGCTTGGATTCTGATAGGAGTAAAAACATTGTTTGCCTAAAGAAGGATTCTCGTGACTTTTCACTCCAACCACATGATATTAATTTACCATGCTTTTCCTTTAAAGGTGTAGTTGGGAAGTACCTTTTTTATGTTGAGTTTCCTCCTAGGAAAACCCATGACTCCAAGGATTGGTTGGCTACTGCAAGTTTGTTATCTCAGTTTTTCAACTTTCCCTTGATAGTTTGCCAGTCGTCTGCTAGATCTTTGTCAATCCCTTCCTAGACTTCACAGTATGAGAACGTCTTAGGTAGCCAGTGTGTCGACCTTTTGAGTCAATGTTCTAAACCTTGGAATTTTCTTCACCTTTTCTGGAAGTTGATTGAATACTTTCCTCAGAGATGGACTTGGTAGGATTTTATCCCTCCCACCCGCCTCCATGAGTTAGACTTTGAGATTCCCGATGATATGATATATATTCTAACTCATGACATTTTTGTGCTTGACTTATCACTATTTTGGTTTATGATGAAGAACAAAGGCAGGTATCAAGGAACGTTGTTGGGTTGGCTTCACTGGTTGTTTGACTACACCAACATCCAGCCAAAAGGTAAGTACAGGTAAGTACTTCACCTTATACTCRCATTTGTGATTGCTTTATTTATTTATATATATGATTATATGTGCGGGGTGCAAATACCACCCCACCTTTGTTACTGATGCCCTTTTCGAGTTGAGCAGGTCTACAGGTTATGTCAKAGATGYTGAGGTTCTCATGCGCTCTATGGTGAGCACATGTCCCCGAGTTGGAGACAGATGTTATCCCCAATTTCTAGGGATAACTAGGAGATCATGTCTCGAGGCCCGCAAGTCCTAGACATGGAGTACCGAGAGCAGGATTGACTTGAGCATAGCCCTGGAGGGCCCATACTTCTCTTCTTTCATCAGACTTGTCTTATCAGTAGCAAAAACATCCATCACCATCGGCATGTTCTTGTATCAGAGAAGACTATTGCTCCATGAGGTAATTGGTCCAATTATCAATGTATGTGTCACTTTTGATCATTATAACCTTTAGATATATGCATCTTACTCCTTTTATTTCTGACAACTTCTTGGATGTTACATTAACCCACTTGACCATGGTTGGGGGGATTGACATGGTTTCCTAGCAAGACTATACCCATAGGTTTTGGTTTTCCACCGGGGGGATTTTTGAAGAGCCATCATCCGCTCCCATCATATCATCACTTTTACATCCTATCTCCCACTCATCTGTCCCATTCCCCTAGTCCGGGCATTAGGATGATCTATTTGTGGGGTTGCACCTTATCTCGTGGGAAGAAGGGGATAAAGACCTAGAAGGTAAAAGCAGCTGGTAAAAGATAAAATCCATAAAGATGAAACGTAGAGATGCCTCGCCCAGGGATCCCCGAGAAGGCAATAAAAAGCCTCCCAACAAGAAATAAGAGGGACCCGAAGAAAAGTAAGAAAACAAGACCTAGCCAAGAGGATAAGGGGTCTCATCATGAGCCAGCCTATTATGTTGATGGGTACCCAACAATATGCCATTCCCATTATCTGGTTACCACGCCAGGGCAGTGACCTTTGGTTGCATGGCCAAGGGGAAGGGGGTCTCATCACGAGCCAGTTGTATCATCTCTGTGAAAGTATTTGTGGGTAACACTGTCAGCTCTAGTCACCACGCCAAGGCAGTGTCCTCTAGTTATACCTTGAAATAAAATAAATAAGAAAAAGAAATAAACAAAAGAAATAATAAAGGCAATAAAGGGCTTGGAAAGAATTGCATCAATGACAGGTACAGCTCGCCTTCTACAAAGGCACCCACAGATAATATCGTACACCCCTGTCTTTCACTCTACCCGTATGTTTGGACATCCCTTGACCACATCACCTCGTTTTACATGGCTTGGATAATACCCTCTGGGGACTTTCGTTTTCTTATGGATGTTGTCCCAATAGAGTATTTTGTCTTTTTCTTCGACTTTGTATTGTAGGTCATTGTAATATCTTTTAGCTATTGAATGATATATCAGGGGTTTATGCATGTATTTGATCAAATTATTGATGAAATGTGATTGACATTGCTACGATCCCTGTGACTGATGAGCCCATGGAGGGCGAAGTTTTTGATGTGCAGGACCATGCCCGACGGATAGGTACCAGTTGGATCGGTACACATGGGGAGATGATTAGCTCAGACCTCCATGGGGCTGAAGAGCCCATCAGATGGTTGTTGGGACCCCATAAGGGGCAGAGATAGGAAAATGATTGGATGAGCTCTTGCACATGAGAAGAAGGACATTCCACCCAGGACACTTTGGCTGAGCCCATCCCAGGGGTGTTGACCCACTTCAGATGGAACATTTTCCTTTTGATGGCCAGGACGTCACTTAGGAGCCCTTGACGTCACCTTGAGAGTGTGGCAGTTTGATAGGATAGTTGGCACATGTGGCAACTTGGAGGAGCCCAAAAAGGGATAACGTCTGACTTTTGGATGCTCGACTAACCCCAAAAGGGCCTAACGTCTCCCTCAAAGGGGCTTGATGTCTCACCTTTTGCTCATTTATGTCTTTTACTTAGCATTTAATGTAGAAATAGTATGATTTTGGTTATTAGCCTTGTCGACTATTTTTAATGACCAAATTTTATTTATGGGTCATGATACACTATATATTAAGGATGTTTTTCCCTCATTTGGACATAACAACACAACTCACACTTGTGAGGTCTGATTTTTGCGCCCTACTTGGGTATTTGGTCTTTTAAAGTGAGGTGCACTTGTTGATGGAAGGATTTTCTTGGCATATTTGGCATTTATCTTGAGGAAGGTTTACAACTAGGGTTTCCACATGCTTTTCTTCATGATATGTAAGTGTTTTTTCCTGCAAAACTTCTTGATTGAATGGTTGTAGGTTAGTATTCTTGCATTTACTTATAAATTTGTTGATTTTAAAACCCTAGGTGACAAGCACACAAGTAGGTCCTTGTCTCATGTCCCCTTCGAGAGAAATTTTCAGCCATTGAAGAATGAAGAAAGAGCCTAGCCTTTGCTACACTCTTCTCACTTCTTCCCTTAAGCTAGCTTTGGTTTTAAAGGTTAAAAGGAGGGTGACATCCTAGGCCTAGGTTATCTACACCTAGGGCCATCCATCTTATAGGGTTTTAGTGATAGAGCCTTTCCATTACAACAATCTCCCTCACTTGATCCTCTTGTTTTATCTCTTCTCATATGCTAGCCATTTTGCCAATTTTGACCTAAAGAAGGAGGAAAGAGCATGAGGCCTTGCTTAAGAAACACCGGAGTGAGCTTCTTTCCCCTGGGGTTTTGATTCTAGAACCTTGCTATTACAGCACTCTAGAACCCTTCCCTCTTGTCTTTAGACTATTACTCCTTCAACCTTGCGTCCTCTCCTTGAATGACTCCATATACCCTTAGGCACTGATCTTATACATAGAACGTTGAAGTGGTAGTGCTCAAAACAACTCTCAAAACTTTAAATTTTGAAACCCTAACTAGGCTGACGCCACAGTTGGTTATTCCATCTTGACACAAAAAATATTGATAATAAGCAATTAGATGATGATTGAAAGCATTTATTGAGTAAAAGTTTGATTAGATGCATTGTTGATTACATCATCTCGATAGTTATTGATGAAATAATACTTTTCCATTGCTATATTGATAAAAC
>JASDQU010102640.1:34627-97209 GCA_032191745.1 Picea mariana
CAATAGATTACAACCTAGTTAGACGAGCATTCTTATGGTAGGATGGATTCTAGTATTAGCTTGCAAGGGAACTTCTAATAGACTAATTAGATAGGTAAATTTTATGTCCTTGATATATTATGGCCCTAATGAATAACAAGTCCCATAAGTAGGGCTACACACCTAGCTCCTTTCATGGGCCTAATCAATATAACTATATGTTCTTATGATGTCTTTGTCCCTATGTACAATAGAGCTAATGATACTTCATTTTAATCTCAACACATGAAAGTAAACAATATCAAGAGTTACAGAAGGGATATAGTTACTTGTATATATGTCCACTTCTCACCTAAGCGAGAATTATGTTGACAAGGTAGATAGTTGTGAAAAGTTACAAGTGCAGAGTATTGATCCAATTTGGTTCTTGGGCACCTAGTTAAAGACCAAGATCAATAATTAGGATCACCAAGCCATATTTGTACCAGCTCCTCCAGTAAAAAAGTTTTGTAAAAGTGGTTATTATTTAGTTTAATAAATAAGCCAACTCCGCATCTATTTCCAGAGGTTGCGTCATTGAAGAATCCAATGGGAAAGTCATCAAAATAGAGAGGACTTAAAATATAATCTAGCTTGTCAAGCTCTTCCTTATCGTGTGATTCCTGTATAGTGTGAAAATTGCTCTTCCTCATTATCTGATTCCTGTGTAGTGTGAAATTTTTTATTAACTATGATTCTATCTTGTCTCGTCCAATTATCGAACAACAACTTATTTCGATATTTCCAAATTCCTTGGTACACATAAAAAAGAAATATATCTCTTCTTTGAAAAAGGAATATGTCTCTTCTTTAGAAATTTGATAAACCAATTCAATAAATTTTCTTCTAAACCCTGATCTCCCCATTCATCGTGGATCAAATAGAGTGTTAGGAACTATTTTCATATAAACTTTGAAACAAAGCACTGAGAAAATAAATGTTATTTTGTGTTTTCATCGTTGAAACAAAGACTACAAGTTGTAGGCTCGATGCCTCCCCTACGCTAGAAGTTAACCCCTATAAATATACGGTCCATCAAACATAACCACATAAAGCAAATGATTTTGCTTGAAACATTTACCTTCCATATTGCTTTGTACTTCCATCTACTCTCTACTTTGTATTTATTTTTAATAGAGATTAAAATGTAATAATCATTGTTCAAGTTTTAATAGTGCATGGTTATTTATTTAAGTTTGTTGTTTTTTCTCTCTTTTGAAGAATCTTTGACGTTTTTTTTCACTTAATTGTTTGTAAGACAAACTCTCTATACGGAAATCTTATTTCCATAATCTACCTCATTCCACCGAAAACGTAACATTCATTCTTTATAACTTAATTTAATAAACTTCATTCTTTACATTATAGTTAAATTTAATTTTAATAATTATACTTTTTGTTTCTAGCATATTAATATTTAGTAATCAAATTTTTATACGAACACGGTAGGTTGTCTTATAAATAAGAGAATTTTATATATCAATTTAATATCTGATTTTATGTTAATTTTACAAATAGATAATTATTATTATTATTTTATAATATTTGAATTTAAATTCAATTAAATTAGAAACTAGTAGTATTAACAAATGCACAACTATATAATTTCAAAAATACAACTATTATGTAGTTTGAAAGGTATGTAGTTTGAAAGGTATACAAGAACTTTGAATACATAGAAATTTTAAGAATAGTCATATAGACATTGGTAATCTAATTGCAAATAAAATAACCTAGTTCACAAGATGAAGTGGGTTAATGCACTCACTTATGTTTCGCTCATTGATTTAGAAACAATATGAAAAGTTAGATAAGTGATATTCTTTTTGTTGAAGGAATCAAAGTTACATGGTAGTAGTGTTTGTAGTTGGACAATATGTGGAACTATAAGTTATATGTGCGGGCACTTAGAGGCATGAAATCCCTTGCAAGGGAAAAACCATGATAGTGCTCTCCCTAAATATCAGAGGGCCCCCCCCTCCCTCCCCCCTTAAAACAACTTCCCTGCACAGGTTGTTAGATAGGACTCATCCTAATATCCTTTTTTTTACAAGAAACTTTCGTCGATTATTCCAAGGCAAGATCCTTTATGAACGTCTTACATCCTGCTTGGTTCACTAGCGTTGTTAGCTCTGTTGGAAATTCGGGGGGTTTATTGGTTACTTGGGACTCGAATAAATTCGATCTAGTTCCTTATTTAAGCTATGGTGGGATCTTGTTGGCAGGTCATTGTTTGGACAACAAAACGGAGCTCTCGCTTATTAATATGTATGTTCCTTGCACTGATAGAAGAATTTTTTGGGACAAGGTGGCCGAGCAAGGCTTGCTCTAAAATAAAATCTGATTATAGCAGGTGATTTCAATTTTACTTTTAATGTTGGAGAGATATGGGGAGACTCAGCACAGGTAGATACTCTAGTTGGATATCTTAAAAATCTTTTTCAGAGTAACAGGCTTGTAGACATATTGTCGGATAAACTAGTCCCAACGTGGAAAAATGGAAGGGATGGAGAAGATTATATAGCAAAAAGACTGGATCGGGTAGTTTTGTCTGAAGACCTCATTAACATCTTGGGAAGCTACAGGTCTTGGGTGGCATATCCTTTCCTTTCAGATCATGCTCCCATTATTTTACAGTTGGAAAACACTTTACCGTTCAAAGCTTACCCTTTCAAACTAAAATCTTTGTGGTTAAGAGAAGCCGAATTTGCTCAAATTGTAAATAATGTTTAGCAGGATCAGAGGTTTCTGCAAGAGTCTAGGGTTCAGAGAAGATTAGTGGCGAAGTTGAAAGCCCTAAAATGACAAATTAAATTATGGGCAAAGCAACAAAAGTTGAGGAAGTTGTCTATTTTAGCACATTTGGAGGAAGACATTGAAGCCTCGCTTTAGGGTTTTTCTGGAGGTTTAAAAAATTTGGTAGAGGAAAGACATTTAAAACAGTTAGAGGAAGAACGGAACAATCTATTGGTGGAAGAAGAAGAACACTGGAGGCAGTGAAGTAGACCTCTTTGGCTAAAAAGTAGAGATCAAAATTCAAAATATTTTCATTAGTTCGCAAATTTTAGAAGGAACCACAAACATATATGGGAGGTTAGAGATGATGAAGCAAATGTCCATTTTGGACAAGAGGCACTAAAAATAGAGGCCACTAGATTTTACAAATGTTTTTTCAAGATGAAGGGACCAGTAAATATAAGTGACCAGGTTCTGTCAACCAGCCTCTTCTTGCATCTGGTCAATGAGGAGGACACATTACAACTTGAAAGACCCTGTACTAAGAAGGAATTATGGGAGGTTTTCAAACCCTTTGCAATAGACAAAAGTCTGGGTCCGAATGGGTGGATGGTGGAGTTCTTTATACACTTCTTTGACTTGGTAGGGGGTGATTTGTTGGAGGTGGTTGAGGACTCCAGACTCAGAGGGAAAGTGTTAAGAGCTTTAAACTCGACTTTTGTGGTGCTCATTCCAAAAGTCAATAATCCTACGACTTTCGATGACTTTAGACCGATCTCTTTATGCAACTTGTGTTACAAAATTATTGCCAATAGGATTAAACCTTTACTATCCAGATCCTTGTCAGAAGAGAAGTTGGGTTTCATAAAAGGAAGACAAATTTAGGATGTTATTGGTACGACACAGGAAATCCTACATAGCATTAAGTCGAATAATTTGAAGGCCTTACTCTTAAAACTAGATCTAAAGAAGGCTTATGATTGTATAAATTGGGACTATTTAAGATTGATTCCAATACAAACAAGTTCCAGTTTACAGGTTACAAACTAGATTCTGAGTTGTGTCTATACTCCATCTTTTGTTGTTCTTATAAATAGGGAGACCACTCCCTTCTTCTAGAATGGTCGTGGATTAAGACAAGTTTGTCCTTTGTCTCCCCTACTTTTTATATTAGTTATGGAAGGGCTGAGTCTTCTTTTAAAGAAAATCCGGAGTGAAGGAAAGTTGACTGGCATGAAGGTTTACACACTTGTTAGGATCCTCCATATACTATTTGTGGATGATGTTTTAATTATGACCAGGGCTACACTTCAGGAGTGGCAGGAGATTGCTATTATTTAATTTTTTTTTTGTAGTGTGTCAGGTCTAAAGGTAAATGTTTCCAAATCCATGATGCACTATGCCAGTATTCAAGGGGAGGATTTAGATGAGTTTAAAGTTGTGTTTCCCTATAACTTTGTTGACCTCTATGAAGGTTTTAGATATCTTGACTTCTATCTCAAAAAATTAATTTACAAGGTGAAAGATTGGAGGTGGCTACTAGCAAAAATTGAAAAAAAGATTAACCATCGGTGTAATAGATGGTTGTCCCTAGGAGGTCATCTCATTCTTTTACAATCAGTTTTGGAAAGCCATTCATTTAATTGGATGTCCATGGCGATCATTCCATCCTTGGTTCTTAACCATATCAGAAAGGTGATGCTCAATTTTCTTTAGAATGGTTGTAGCAATAAATTTCATTTCCACCTATGTAAATGGGAGTCTTTAGAAAAAACAAATATTTTTGGAGGATGGGGCTTTTGGAATATCCATCTTTTCAACAAAGCCCTGGTGGTAAGTACTCTTTGGCATGTTTTAATGAAGGGGGGTATTTGGCATAGAGTCGTAAAGGACAAATATTTCACGTTTTGCTCGGTAGCTACACAGATCAGATCGGTTTCCTTCTGCAGACTTGTTGCTTCAAACACTTGGAAAAACCTACTAATGTCGGTGCATCTCATCACGCAGTGGTTGAGCTGAAGTCTGGGATCTGGGCACACCATTTTAATTGGTAGAGATCATATTTTGAGACGGGGGATCTCATCTTTTCTCTCTCAATATCTTCTTTACTACTTACAAGAGAAAAATTTAACACTTCTTTACCAGGAAAAAGGTCCTTTGTGGCCACGATACCTCTCAATACATTGGAAAGACAGTGGCGATTTAGGACTAGTTGGAGAAATGGAAAAGGAATGGGATTCTTTCCGCAGAGCTTTATATGGAGCAGGCATACAACTTCAAGATAGACTAGATGACTTAAAATGGATTGGCAGAGATAAGTTGAGAATTCTTTCTTTCAAAAATGTCTATGACGCTCTAGCTTCTAAACTTTGGCATAAGTCACATGGCGGGTGGGCTACTTTCTTGCTAGAAATGGAATTTAGCACTGAAAAGTAAACTCTTCATTTGGTTGGCGACAGAAAACAAGATATTATCCTGGGACAAGTTACAATCAAAAGGATGGGAGGGGCCAAATATCTGTTAATTTTGCAATAAAGACCAAGAGACTGCAAATCATCTTTTGATCAGTTGTTCTTTTACCAAACAGGTTTGGGTTAGAATCAGAAGAGGCCTAAACATATTGAAATAGTGGGAAGCAAACACTTTAAGCATTTGTTATGCTATGTGGTTAAAGGGGCAATCTGATTTCAATACTTTATGTGCCGTAATATATTGGAATGTGTGGTTGGAACGCAATAAAGTAAATTTTTAGAATGGTACCCCATCTTTTGTTTCGATTGTTTATAAAACACTTGTATATATAAACACTCTTCTAGTTTTACAAAAGGTTCTTTTGGCACGGGAAATAGGTACACATCACCTTTATGGGGCTACTTTGGGTTGGTTTGATGGAGCAACACAAAAGAATGGACAGTTGAGCGATGCAGGAGGGGTGATTCGATGCACTGAAGAAATTTCATACAATTGTGTTGAGGGAACAAATATGAGGGTTGGACTTCTGGGGGTGTAGGCTAACTTGATTTTGGCTTTCAAAATGGACCTTGAGCACTTCAAGGTTATGGCAGATTCCTGAATTGTTATTCACTGGATAAACAACAAAGGAAATCTGCAAGACATAGCATTAGACTATTGGAAAGAAAAAATCAGAGATCTCATTAAAAATTTCAAATAAATCAGCTTCTTGCATATTTACCGATAATCTAATGTGGAGGAAAACCACTTATCAAAGAAGTTTCTCCAACAAAAAGAAGGATTAATTCCATACAATATGTGGGTGGAAGGAGCGATGGGACAAACAATGTATCTAACGATCTTTTCGTCCTGACTGGAAGTTCCTTCTTTGATCTTTTTCTTTCATGGTTTTAAAGTCACATTAGTAGCTTTTGGCTCTCTGTGTATTTACTCCTCTTAGTTTATTTTTTTGGAGTATCTTTTTGAGAGTCTTGTTGTGGATGTCGAAGGGTCTGGAGACTTTCTAGTCTGAGTTGGGGAACTTTATGGCTGGCCTTTTTTATGATTGCTTTAAATTTTGTCTTGTTTGTTAGCCTGTTTTGGACATTGTATCCATCAATCCATGGGTATGGTACTTTTGGACTAGTAGTGAGAAGATGATGAGATGTATTTTTAGTATTGAAAAAAATTGTATATTAATATAATGGGTAAATTTCCTTTTGGAAAACAAAATGTGAAAGCATAATTTAAATGTTGAAAAAGGTGTTTTATGGAAAAATAAATGGCATGGTAATTGAAATGTGGTATGCATGGGGTTGACTAACCAGTCAAATAAATAACTTATTATGTCACAAATAGGTGTATGAGCCAACCAAATAAGGTTAATAGTTTCATTAGACACTAACATTACTTTCTTAGAATGGGAGATTTTCACAAGTTAATTTTGAAAAACATTTCAAAAAGTTAGTTCAAAGATTGATGAATTTATTGTTAATAATGACAATGAAATTTTAAAGAATTGCTATTTTCCATTCCAAATAAATTAAAGGTTTAAGAAAAATGAAACATCGTATTGGTTATGGTCAAAATGTCTTAGAACATAGTTCACAAATTGGTAAATTAGTCGAGAATATCATTAGAGAATTAAATCTCAATTTATTGGATTGTAAAGGTAGTGTTTTACATGATATGGCTATTTACATGTGTTGAGAATAATTAATTCAACTTGAAAATTAATAGAACTAGAAAGAATTATCAATTAGATCCATACACTAAAAGATTAAATATCTTAGAAAATGTAGTGAAATAATTTCTTGCATCATGTAGAGTTATGCCTTTTGGGATAGAAGAGAAGATAAACAACTTATGATACATGTAAGGTTTCTTTGACACACAACTATTGTATTTCCTTATGCATCCAAATGCCTCATTTGACGGGGTAGTTATCAATGTAATTGAACCATGGATTCCTAGGAGGCTTGGCCTCCATGAGGCAAAGAGGATTCCACATAGCATTATTACACTTGAAGCCCAAGACAAATGCAATTTGGCATAGCCTATCTCCTTCGTCCATTCTTCCCTCGGATTCTGTATAGGCTGTGAGTTCATACCATAGAGAACTATTGGAATTATTCCCCCATTAATGCATAGTAACACAATAAGGCTCAATGTGCTAGGTGCTCAAGTCTAGGTACTTTTGGATCTTGTCTAAGACAACCATCCCACCTGCATGAATATAGAAATGCTCAAAGACAAGCTTGAATTTTGGAATATAGGGATTTACCTTCTTCATATAGGAAATATTTCTTGCTATATTTGATAATCATTACAACCGCTGTAGCCAAATGGTATGATCTCCACTCATGTACATTATTTTAGTTCTCTATGAACACTAAAATAACAAAATATTCATGTAGTTGCATATCATGCAGTTAATACTATCATGCCAATGAAAATTAAACCCTCGACATTTTCTCGACCTATGGTATATATTTTATGGGAGCATGGTTCGAGAGAAATATGCAACCAAAAACCTACATGTTGAAGCCATTGTTGTCCCTCTAGCACCTACAATTACCTATAAATGTTATGGGGCTGTAGCAAGGAACTCCTTCATGTGAATATTATATAGCAACAATTCTAGATATAGTTCCAACAATATATTACAACCTAATTAGACGAGCATTCTTATGGTAGGATGGATTCTAGTATTAGCTTGCAAGGGAACTTCTAATAGACTAGTTAGATAGGTAAATTTTATGTCCTTGCTATATTATGGCCCTAATGAATAACAATTCCCATAAGTAGGGCTACACACCTAGCTCCTTTCATGGGCCTAATCAATAATTACCTATATTTATTATGATGTCTTAGTCCCTATGTACAATAGAGCTAATGATACTTCATTTTAATCTCAGCACATGAAAGTAAACAATATCGAGAGTTACAAAAGGGATACATTTACTTTTATATATGTCCACTTCTCACCTAAGCGAGAATTATGTTGACAAGGTAGATACTTGTGCAGAGTTACAAGTGTAGAGTATTGATCCAATTTGGTTCTTGGGCACCTAGTTAGAGACCAAGATCAAGAATTAGGATCACCAAGCCTGAAGCAGTTTACCAACGATGCATTCCATATTATCTTCATTGATGTTTGTCTTAGGAATTAGCCACATACATCTCAATGTCTACACATATTGTCCACTACTAGTGTACCACCACCAAAGGCACCGATAGGACCATCGCTTCACCTTGAATTGGATGCAAGAAGTTGGAATATCTCAAAGCTTCGAGGATGAAGTAGAGAAAGTTGGAAGACCAACAAGCAACCTTGATTAGATGTTAATTCAATGTACGTCATGAGGACCAAAATTTCTACTGCTACCATGAGAACAAGACGAGTTGCGGAGCAACAAGTCCCTGCCCTGAAGGGAAGAAGGCAAAAAAGAAATCCACGAAGACTTTGAAAATAAATCGTTTAATTATTGCATTCTGAGTAATTAGATTGGATTGATAGGACTGATCCGATTCATCATTAATTTTTAAGCAAGCATTGTGAGCCATGAATTTTCTGATTGATTAATGCTTGTGCAGATTGCAGCCATGTTATACGCTTGCCTTTGGCACCACGTCATTCTCCCATGCAAAATCATGGAGGAATCCTTGTTTTGTGTAAGTCCACTTGAATGATTTTTGTACTGATAATTGAAAAGAAATGCCAGCCAAAACTACAATGTACAACCAAAACTGCGATACTATGTAAAGAAGAATTTGAATATCTCTAGCCGAAGATTATTGATGTTAGATCAGTCTTAGAAAACTACTACTTCTTTTAATCAATTATTTTTCATAAAAGTAAACAAACTCGAGGCGGTCAGAGATTTGAATTTCATGTTCATATGCCCAAAATCGAGGCTGTCAGAGCTTTGAATGTCACTTTTAATCAATTATTTTTCATCAAAGTAAAAAAACTCGAGGCAGTCAGATCTTTGAATGTCAGGGTCGTATGCCCAAACTCGAGGTTGTCAGAGCTTTTAATGTCAGGGTTGTAAGCCCATTTATTTATTGAAGGAGGACACACAATTCATAATGATAACCAACATAATAATAATAATATTAATAATGTGAAGAACAAAAGAGGTAGTATATGTTTGATTGGCGTGAATATTCACTACATATGTGATCCCTCGAACACTTAGCAAAAGTCTTTACAACAGTACAACCATGACAATAGTTATTGGGACAACAACAATACCTCTTTAATCCACATGAATTATCTTCAGTGAAGAAGCCAAACACTCCACACTGATCATAAGTATTTACGTAAGTACATTCAATGGCATCTTTAGCTGCCACTACATTGAGTAGGAACGAGAGTAGAAGCGGGAACAAAACTGTGAGTAGCATGCCCATACTCATTTGTCTTCGGCCCATTATTCAACATCATGCTTAAAACAAAATTATATCAACAACATTTGTGGGTGTCAATCTTGTGACAAGGCTCTCTATTTATAAGAAAGTTGGAAGATCCACGCAAATGGAAATATTGCTTTCTTTTTGTTACTTTCCTGATTCATGGCAATATTGCTTATTTTTGTTAGTTCCCTGATTCATATCCCACGGTCCTCTCAAAATACATTTTGTGTTAAAAAAATTGATTGCGTTCATATGTTATAAAGAATATTGAAGAGTCAACTACATTAAATAACAAATATAAAATTGAAGAGCCAGCTACATTAAATAACAAATATTGAACAATGAGCTTTTAAATAACAAATATTGAACAGTGAGCTTGCAAATGATTTATTAAACTCTTTCTACTTGAATTTCATTTCTTGCATATGTTATAAAGAATATTGAAGGGCGAGCTACATTAAATAACAAATATTGAACAATGAGATTTCAAATGATTTATTAAACTTTGCAACATGCATTGCATGTCATGTAGTGGTCTCCACCTGGTAGGTATGATCGCATGCAGTTTTCATGTATCCTATCCATACATCGCTCGACACTTAGTTTTTCTTGTGTCTCATGATCCAGGTTCAATCCCTGGTGATGTTTAATGCAACAAGGCGGAGCAAAGGATTACTCTCAAGCAAAATAACAGTCGCCTTGTTTACATATGAACTATTTTTACAATGCCTTCTATGTAATGTCCCCAGCCACCAACCCCTGCCAGGTAATGCTACCCAAACAACCTTAAACTTTCCTTTACTTTTTTGATACCATTCCTGTGACATTCTCGGCTTTAAACAGCAGGCCAGGCCATGCCACTGAGTAAATTTTCGGAAATAATCACATATAAAACTTAACCGGAAGATAGAGATAACATCTGGTATTCACACTTATAAATATATATATCTATCTAATGAAATTAAATAGAAGAAACATTTAACACATGCATGCAACACACACACACACACACACACACACACAGATATATATATACATGCATTACTATTGAATTTAAAACAAATAACACAGAATTACTCCTACCATACAAACTCCTGTGGAATTGATAGTAATTCATACATGCAACAGAACATATGATAACATTGCAAGAATCACAAACATGCATAACATACATAATTAAGCACGAAAATGATACTTATCTTTTAACTCGAGTAAAACCACCAACTGCGTGCAGACCTTCCACGAGCCTCCCATCCTTAGACCACACTGCTCATCACTCTCAGCAGTGGGTCACCCCCGAGCTGGGACTAAACTCCATTGGGAAATGGATTCCTAGGCTAGGCAAGGTCAATAGGAAAGTCACACAGTTTAAGAGGAAGGATATCTCCTTGAAGCCACTTATGCCCACTGCTCATAGATTCTCATTACCCACATGCTTTTCCTACCCCAGGAGTATACACCTTCACTATCACATGGTCCATCGACTGTTCCACCTCCCTTACCTTCGGCTTGAGCAACAGGCCGGACCAAAATTCTCAGAGCTCTGTAGCAGCTACATGACTCCCTCTATAATAAATCACTTCCTCGGCACACTCTCTCATCTGGAGAGAGTTTCTTACAAGTATGACAACCTACTTCTTCAACCACGGACTTGAAAACCTGCTTCTTCAAACCAAGATAGCTAAATAGGGTAAGGCAAGGGATGATTTAGTAAATTACAAAGGTGCCAAAATGGTCATGGTTTCATCCATGGAGGAATTGGCTGGTTGCTTGCTTGCTCAGTGCATGAGTGAGTGCATGTGCATGAGTGCCTCCCAAACAAGAATCCCCCCCTTAAGACTGCATGTGCCTGAGATGACACTTTTCGCTCATGAATCCACGTTCCTTCCCTTTGGAAGTCACCCGTCCTCCCCAAGGAACTTAGGATAAAAACATATCCTTCTAAACAACTTTTGCAATAATAATAAATTATTATTCTTTTGGAATTAAGCCCCTAGACTTAGGCCCTCTTTCCAACCTCTCAACCCCCTCTCCCTTACCCAACCTAGTGGATTTTAATCCCCCATACTCTTTCTTTGTGTTCGGTCTTCATGAAACGATGTTTTTATATTAATAATATGAATATTTACATGTACAAAACAGGCTCCTGGACTTTAACACCTAGGCTCTCCGACCTACTAACACATAAGCCTTCCATCTTATGATTGATCGGCTCACCAGCCTACAAAACATGTTTACAATTCATAATACAACTAGGGCTTGTCCCAGGGATATTACATTCTGGGTGCTAAAGGATGCCCGTGCGGATTGACAGATCATTTTTGCAAAGACGACCACCATTTTCTGCAGATTATAGGTGTTGGCTCCCACTATTTTGTCGACCTGCACATCGTCTTTTATTAATAAGAAGGTGGGCAACCCCTTCACATCTATTTTATCACATATATTATTTTCCATGGGGCTTTGTTTCATCTTCTTGACTAATTTAGATCAAGGAAATATTTGTTCTTTCCGAAGGTGTAATGATGGGTAGAAGTGATTGATTCAAAGCCATGAAGAAGGAAAATGAAATACATTTGCCAAAAAAGATATGATAGATCTGTGATGGAGCTGTTAAATTGGGTTCACATGATCGATTGCAGATATAGTAAGAAGATTCCTATTATCTGAAGCATATAACAAGTTATTTAGAAATTTACCATGCCTTCATTGTCATTGACATCAGTCCTCGTTAACACGAGAATGTCGTTGCATTTTGCAGGATTTAGCAATCCCTTACCCGACAGCTTCATCCATTCACCATAATTATCTCTAAGCCATGAAAGACAAGACAGTCAATATTGTTCATATATGTAAATATCGTCAATAAGTTTGTCCTCTTATTTCATAGTATTTTAATCATCTTTCTGGTTAAGGTTTATCCCGTTTTATTCATTTCAAAAGAATAGGTCCCAAGGCTTTTTACATTTATCTATCAATGCTAGATTCTGGAAGGTCTGCAGTAAAATGCACTACAACCTGCAATGCCCCAAAATCTTTATATAAAAAATAAAATGAAACATTTAATAGAAAGAACAAACCGACGTCTTCTCCAGGGTATCCATAACGAAAATATAGAAATGAGATATACAGAACTTGAACTCTGGAAGTCATGATTTGTTGTTGGGCATCCATGAGTGACAAAGTGATCGCTTGATGATTTTATTTGAAGTTGATATGGAGAATTTGTAGCAGAAATCAGGGTTCTTGACAGAGAAGAGAAAAGTATGTGATGAATGAAATGAGGTTTATGAATCCAAATCTTTCCAGGCTGAGTATCAATACTCAAACTCCGGAATTTGTTTTTTAGTAAAATATTTATTGAAAAATTAATCATAACTATATATTCTTTTAGTAAATTGTATATGTTTTTAATAAATTGAAAAAAAGTATAATCTAATTTAATGTTAATTTTGTTTCGTTTTAATTAAAGAAAATACAGTTACCAGCTGGCCATAAGTTGCTTGAAATGAGATTGATTTTGAATGAGCACGAACAAGATAATAGATTAAAAGTAATAAATAAAATGACGATCACCTAGAATTACACCACCCATAATTTAGATACATGGAGGGCAGCATGTATTTCATCGATAGCCACAATCTGTTCTCGTGTTCTGCCAAATGATGTTGCAACGAAAAAATTAGGTGGAGAGAACGTTGAAATTTAAAATTTTATAAAATACTATTTTATCTTTATGTAAATTTATTACGGCATTTACATGAAAATTTTTATAGTTGATCACTTTTAAGATAAAAAATATTCTATCAAAATTATTACAATGAATATATAAAAGCTAAGTATTAATATAAATATCTAATTGCTTCTCTTCCCCTTCCTTGTTTAGATATGAGGTTGGATATCCCAGATATGTTGTTGGATATGCCGGAGGAGTTTGAACAACGATTATTTGCGACCACCATTTCACACTTTTTTGTCGCTTCCTCTTCTTCTGCAGGAAATAGGAAAAAAAACAACAACTTCTTAAAGCATGCAGGAAGTGCAACATCGAACATTCAATGCAGGTTGCTATTGGAAATTAATACGCAGACCAAGTTTGTGTACTCTGCAATGTTTATTGAATTAATAATGATATGATTATTTATATTTATGCAGTAAGACTACTAAAATGGGTTGAAAAGATGAATAGTTGAACACAAGTGTCAGAATTAGCCTGGATATGTGTTCATAGTAATAACTCATATAACATATATGAGTGCATGCACCTCCACACATACTCCAACCATCCAGGGACGTGGCCTGAGATAAATAAATTTGTGGTTGTGCTTCGGGATCCGGACGAGGTCCCACAGATAGATCTTGACCATTTCAAAGTGATCTACATGAAAGGTCATTGGGATCTGCTCGGCCTAAGACAAAGTGCAACCGCTTGTAAATATTTGGAAGATGTAAAGTAGGGAAGGATACAATGTGTTTGACTATGGTTTCTCTATTAGGTGAAACAAGAGAGAATAGTTGATTTCTTTATTTCATTACATGATATGACACCCAGATAAAAAAAATGTTTCAGGGCATGCAGGTTCTCGTGGAGTGTTATAGCTTTTATTTAATCTCTAGTCAGCATGGAAAGAAAGAAGTGTATTCAATAAGTAGCCAGATGCCCATCATTCACGATGGACAGAGTGTTATAGGTGTTATAGGTTAAACCCTTTGCTTCTTTGCACACCATTGATACTTGAATATGGGCGTGAACTCCAAGGGGTCGAGTAAGATTTCAATGAAATCATAAAAAGAGTACTAGTACAATGTTTGGTAACTGGACTCCAATGCTAGACATTTGTTAACTGGATTTGAATGTTATACCAGTGACGCAACCTAAAACTCTAGGGTTTTCAGGAGGCATGGACAAAAATGAACTCACTCAGAACCTCTTTAAACTAGGGAAGTAGCTCGAACACCTCCTTCGGTCTAAGGATGATCTTTTTGAAGAATGGGAGGTAAATTTTCACTTTGAAAAGAAAAAATCTGCTAGGGCATGTCCATGTTTGTTTTTCCTTCAATTCTTCCAGTGTTTGTTGATGCACAGTTTTAATTTTTATATAAATTTATCATTAAGAAGTTTTTCTTCTTTTTCGAGGGCTTTTGATGTATTTTTCCTCATGCTGATGGTTATGCTTTTACTGGTTTTCGTTTACTCTCATTGGAATTTCTGCCAAGTAGTTGCATTTTTATTACACAAAGCCAATGCATTTTTTTGCACAAAGAAAATGTATATCTTTTGCAGAAAGAAAATTCAAATTAGATTTCAAACTTATGATGAAATTTACATTTAAACTATATGTCTTCAACAGGTAAATAAATTCATGCCTATGTATATCTTTTGCAGAAAATAAATTCAAATTAGATTTCAAACATATGCAAAAATTTACATTTAAACTACATCTCTTCAATAGGTAAATAACTCCATGCCTATGTAGTATCTATGAATTTGATAATGTATATAATACTTTGAAATTTTTCATTCAAAGTTAAATACAACTTACAACTTTCCTTTGTTTCAGGATCCAATTTGTTACCTACTGTATCTTCCTTCACCCACAAGATTTCAACAAGTTGTGTGCTTTGCATAAATCTGGGTGAGCTTTCTATATTGCATCTTCATTGTAATATAATCTTAGGGGGTGAGGAGGTGGCAAGCTCATGAGACGGTGAACATAGCACAACAAAGCATACACTGCAATGATTTATTGTGGCTTCAAGGACACAACTAGTAAGGAAAAACAGACAAAATAAATTCAAGGATGGGACTTGTAAGGAAAGCAGACCGGATGCTTTTATGTGAGAAGACCTCTCACAAAAAAATAGCAGGGCAGTAGCTACAATAGGCACATAACACTACACTTTTCCTTTCCAGAAACACTATGGAGCTTTGATCTTCCATGTAATTGTTTTGTAATACCTAGATTATAAGCATATGAATAACTTTGGGGGAAAATACTAAACATTTAGTGTTAATAACTAATGCTAGACATCATTCTAGCATTAATCATTTCAATCCAAAACTCTTAATTCTGCCTTGTGATTTATCCTATGTTTGCCTCGATATGAGGCCAAATAAGACCTCAAAGTGAAAAGTTAGGGTAAAAAAGAAAATATGAAATGGAAAATTGCACGAATTGATTAAAAATTTGGTTAAAAGCACGTGTTTTTGTTGATTTTGGTGCAAGGATTAATATAACAACACAAACCTATTACTAAAAGGACACAACTAGTAAGGAAAACTAGACGAAATAGATTCAAGTACGAGACTAGTAAGGAAACCAGACCAAATGTTTTTATGTGAGAAGACCTCTCACAGAAAAATAGAAGGGCACCAGCCACGATAGGCACATAACACTGCACTTGTCCTTTCTGGAAACACTATGGAGCTTCGATCTTCCACATAATTGTTTTGTAATACCTAGATTATAAGCATATGAATGACTTTGGGGGGAAATTCTAAACATTTAATGTTAATAACTAATGCTAGACATCAGTCTAGTATTAATCATTTCAATCCAAAACTCTTAAGTCTACRTTGTGATTTATCCTAAGTTTGCCTCGATATGAGGCCAAATAAGACCTCAAAGTGAAAGTTAGGATAAAAAAGAAAATATGAGATGGAAAATTGCATGAATCAATTAAAAATTTGATTAAAAGAACTTGTTTTCATTGATTTTGGCGCAAGGATTAATATAACAACACAAACCTATTACTAAAAAGGACGCAACTAGTAAGTAAAACTAGACGAAATAGCTTCAAGGACATGACTAGTAAGGAAACCAGACCGAATGTTATTATGTGAGAAGACCTCGCACAGAAAAATAGAAGGGCACCATCCAGGATAGACACATAAAACTGCACTTGTCCTTTCCGAAAACACTATGGAGCTTCGATCTTCCACGTAATTGTTTTGTAATACCTAGATTATAAGCATATGAATGACTTTGGGAGAAAATCCTAAACATTTAATGTTAATAACTAATACTAGACATCAGTCTAGCATTAATCATTTCAATCCAAAACTCTTAAGTATGCCCTGTAATTTATCCTAAATTTACTGTGATATGAAACCAAATAAAACCTCAAAGTGAAAAGTTAGGATAAAAAAATATATATAAAATGAAAAATTGCACGAATCGAATAAAATTTTGGTTAAAAGTATGTGTTTGCATTGATTTTAGTGCAAGGATTAATATAACAACACAAACCAATTACTAATACTCCCTAGCCCAAAGGGCAGGGACTAATAATAGATGAAATCAAATAATATGTAAAAACTATAACTAGAACATGACATCTTAAATTTTACAAACTTTAGTTAAAATGCAAGTATCACGCCTTTTCAACACAGAATAATACATAGTCAATGGCAAACTCATTCCATTACGCCTCGCCCTCGACAAATATAACAAGTGTTGCATGGTAGCGTAGTCCCTACTAGGTTGGTATGGGAGTAAATGTGACCTAGTACAGGCAGGTGGCTAGAAAGTTGAAATACATGTGGTTTGCATGCAGAAAATAGTATTCCTGAATTAGTTATTCTTGAAAAAATATAAAAAATTATCAATGTTTGAATGGTTGTTGTACACAAAAAATTTATCATTACCGAATTGGTTATTTTTAAAACTAGGACATAGAAAGTCATCAGAAATAAATAAATTATACATACGAAATATGTATTTGTATAAAGTAGATATTTAGTAAATAAATTATACATACGAACAATGTATTTGTATAAAGTAGATATTTAGTAAATAAATTATACATACGGAATATGCATTTGTATAAAGTAGAATTTTAGTTTGATAGATACAAAATTTGTAGCCCTCATTGCATACGTAGGCAGTTTTTGTATTGCGGGTTCTCGGGCTGGCGCGCTGAAAATTGGGTGTTTGATATTTCGTGGTCTACAAATAGCACCGATTGTTCCACGATATACAAAATGAGAGGCATAGTTGCGGACTATAGAAATTTACCAGAAATTAATAATGTCTGTTATATAATATAATAGTAATAACATCTATTGCACCGAATTACTTTTCTTTAAAACTAAGACTTTTTTTTGGAAAAAAAAGATATAGTGTTGTCGAATTAGTTTTCTTTACACATGTTTTATAGAGAATGACGAACTTCTCATCCCATAATTATCAATTCTTTGGATCACAGGTTGTCAGGCTTGTGGTTTCAAAAATGGGCCTCTATCGTTCCGTGTCCTACAAAAACCATTGACAGTTCCGCGATATAAAATTGAGAAGTGGGCTTGCGAACTATAGAAACTTATTATAAAATAAATAATGGCTATTACATATATCAGGAAATTACATCAACATTTAAACCATCAACATCATTGAAGACCCAAAGATTAGCATACAATAGGAGACAAGAAATGTAGCATATCCAAATTAGTTTTCTTTGGAACAAACAAGAAGGTTCCCAGAAACCCAAAGTTTAGTATACAATATGGACATTTTCGAATCAGTTTTCTTTGAAATTTAACAAAAATTAATAATGTATGTTACATGTTTGTGGAAATTTAAATGCGTTTGTCATATAGACTGGGATTGGGGCTCCCACGGACCATAAAAATAAATAAGTACAAGAATTAGGAACGTCGAAAGAAGTGTGCGATGGTAGAGAGGAAGCCCTGAAAAGAAGAAATTGGAACTTATGAGTCTTTGGTTACAGTTTTCTATTTAAAGAGGACATAAGTGGATTGATAAAGAAAATAAGATGGCAGCATAGACTTAAACTGGATTGATAAACAAACCAAGATGGTAGTATAAAATTACTATGAAGCCGATGCGTTTTTGTTGCTGTCGTCGATGGGCAGTGGACTCCTGTTGATTAGTCGTTGCCCTTCCTGGACGAGGCTTTCCATTCTGATTTGGAACCATTCTTCGATGTATCTTTTCATGGGGGATGTGTTGATTTCATCCCGGATCTCTATGTTGTAAAGGTGGTTTTCTAATTTCCTTAGATCCATTGAAATATTATGCAGACTCTGTTCAAATTCTTCATTGTGTGAGGCATAGTCTAGTACCCAACGCTCGTGCTCATCTAGATGATGTTCAAGTATGTCGTAAAACTTTTCAAAAGACAACCCCTTTAAAATATCAACTTGTTCCTGGAATGCTTCTTTGGTGTCTGACAAGGATTTTAGAATTAAGTTTGGATCTTGAACCTCGTTGGTAGTTTCGGCTAAGTCCATCTGGAGTAGGCTTGTGAATAAATTTTCCTTTTCTTATATGACTTGTTTACATGATTTGACAATGAGGTTCAGGTTCTCAATTTGTTTTTTCTAGCATCCTTTTACTTTTTTGGTGCACTTTGGGGAGGGGAGTTTCTCTTGTCTTGTTTTTAGTTCCGATGTGTTCAGGGCATAGTTGGAAAAAGGGTCCAGGACCCGATGACAGAAAAGCTGTTCATTTTTTAAATTTGCCTCCAAATGTTCAAGCAAATCATTGGCCTTCTTTCCGAGGAAACTAAATTTTGTGATGTTTCCCAGGCTTCAGTAACTAGCTGCATCCTTTTGTTTATGTTGTTCTCTACAAGGTATCTGGAGCATGCAAGGAGGGTAGAGGATACTTTCATCTTCCCTGCAGTGGTAGAAAGCACAATTTTTGCCAAAGGACTAGCAAATTCTGGTGTTGCAATGAAATCATGTTCAAATTCGTTGAGGTGGTGTTTCAGATTGGCATAATCCGTCTCCATTCCTTCAATGGAATCGCGAAGAACGTCACCGGTTAGCTGATGAAACGAGTAGGTTTTGGATGGGGTCATTTGGCTAAAGTCAATCTCTGTTCAAGATTTTCCTTTCCTGTTTGTTACATCTCTCTTTTCAATGACCATACTTTTAGATTGGCTGTCAAAAATAGCACTCTGGATTACGAAGGATTCATCTATGTCAAAAAATTCGGTGTTAGATATGTCCACCGCGGACGACCCACTTTTTTGCATCTGCTCAACTTCAATTTCAATTTGTAGTTTTCCACTGTCAATTTTGGGTTCCTTTCCGTGCCCTGCATTGGTTTTTCTCTTCTTCGTCAGTGGAACTTTGTGAAAAATATCAATATTTATGCGAGGAGGGTTCTTATCTCCTCCTCTGTTCGAAGATTTTTGGGTTGCTTTCTTATTGGGATGGACCGTTGAAGTGGTGCTCCGTGGTGTCATGCTCTTGGGAGTGTTGGAGGGGGGTTGGGTACTCTTCTCACCGGATACTTTACCATGTTGTATGTACAATTGAGTTGCACTTTACAATGTCTCTGCGTCGCAATGGGCAAAAGCAGGATTGTTGTCGACACTGTCTCTATCTTGGGTCAAGTGTCTATGGATAAAAGAGGTGTTAAAGCCAACACCCAATAAATGTTCTCCAAAAATGCCATTGGGGTTGAACCCTTTTAGCCTTTTAGTGTACGTTAGGTTCAATTTCTTGAAATGGGTGGAAAACTCATCAATCTTGTTGATGTTTCTGTACACGAAGTCTTCGACTTTCCAGGGCAGAGGAATGAACTGGTTTTTTTTCTTGTCATGGAAAAAATGCAACCAGTGGTTGTATTACCTTGCTATTTCTGCAAAAAACATATTGTCTGTGATGTGGCATGGAAGGAAGGCATGATTTTCCTTAGAGCCAAAGACCATGAGGAGACTGTGATTTTCCATTTGCTCAAGTGTGCCCTTCTTGTTCAAAAACTTGCTTGCGTGGCCAGACATCCGCGGAGCATCCTTGCCTAATAATAAATCTTTGAAAATTGAGACAAAGCCATTAAAAACTTCATAAAAACAATGGGAGGCCTTGTGTCTCCACAAGGAGTTGTGCCAGAATGTTACTCGGTTGAATCCACAGTTTATTTTATTGGAAAGACAAAGTTTTGGAAATGGGCAGCAATACACAATTGTGAAAATCAAGTAGGATGACATATAAAATTTATTCAATTCTTTGAATCATGACAACTGGGAACAGATTTCAATGGATATTAGATTTCCCCAATCGAAAATATATTGTTCCTTGAATGTGAAATACAAAATACAAATAATTATATGGGAAATACAAATATAAACAACCAAGCAATTTTCTTGAATGGATTTCTAAAGGAACTTACCTGGAGCCTTGTTATATCTTCAGGAACTATTGTTAGGTCTTCGAGGAAGTCGGCTAAGATGTACAACTCGTTATGATGTTTTTCTAGAAACTTCTTGCAGTCTTGTCCTCTGAACGTTACTGTTGGTTTCGACAATTTCAACATCTCGTGGAAGAGTTGAGGTGACAAAGAAACAGGAGAATGGTCATGTAGTGGAATATTTCTTTGGCCTGGAATATATTTTTTGGCGCACCAAGAGACCACCTCTTTACAGTCAAAAACCTCAGGGACACAGCCTGTACGAGTGATTCTGGAGGTCCAAATCACTTCGTTTTGGGCAGAATGAGATGAATAGTAAAAGTATTCCCTGGACCACTGGAACCTTTGGTCCTCTTCTGCGAACATATTTACTGTATCTCCACAAAATTGTTGTCGACCTGCTGCCATAGGTCTACAAAGACATTTATTTATTCCAGACAATGAAAGAAATGAAATATTGGAAGGGCTAATATAACCCTGCGCAAATTTTGGTAGAAAGCGTGTGAATGGGAGATGTCCTCAAGACTTCCGTTGATTAATGGCAATCTGGATGGCTGTTGCATGATGCGGTGTTAACATTAAACACTACTAATTGCATATATAGAAATGCGAACATGGTGGATATTGCAATGAACGATTAAGCATTGCATATTTCTTGAGTGGCCCAACACGACGACACATGTTGGAGATGAACAATTGGAAGAGACAAAATAAGTTTCTACACATCTTGGTTTAATGCGTAATAATGGGATATCTCCTCGAGTTTTTCACCTATTAATGAAAATGTTGATGGTTCCTACATGGTGACCTGTTAGCATCAAAGGTTTCTAATTGCATAGCAAGAAAGTATGGAGGTCGTGGGCAGGGGAAAAAAACCGCTACAAAATAGGGTTGCAAGGTACAACTGTTGAAGGTGAGGGCGCCAGGTTCAAATTGTATGTCTCGGAAATTTTTGATTGCAATACGCGTAACCTGCCAACCGTAGCGATAAAATTGGCTAAGGATGGAGAGAAATAGTAGTCGGTCGGAGGAGTCGTGTGATTACATAGATGGAGATAAAGATATCTCAACCCACCAACACTGGAACCCGTGTTTATAGAAAGGCGACTATGTATATAACCACAAAGCGATAATACAAGGGAAGAAGAAAAGGGAAAAAGGACCAAGGAGTCCGCGGTGGAAATGTAAATCACATAAATTTTGAGTGCAATATGCATATCAGGGAAGAAGAAGTAGTAGAATTCAAATGTGCTAACCTGAAACACTGACTAAGAATTTGAGATTTCGTGAATATGTGAATAGGAGGATCCAAAATAGGGTCAGAGGTCTAGATGGTCAAATTGTATTATTCCGAACATTTGAATGCACAATCTGTAACACGGAAGAGGGGATGATGTCGGAACCCGGTAGTCAATTTCTATGTTGCAAATGGCTAGATGTGAATTGTTTCATATTGTTGTGTGCAACTGTCACTTGTAAGAGTCATTAGTAAGAGCATAGCAAATGTATATTAGGAAGCACATTTGTCAACCATGGTATAGTGAAGCTTGCGAGTTTGAGAAGAACACAATAGAATTGTAGATTGCCAAACCAACAACTGTGGACATAAAATTGCCTAAGGTGTGATTATATACATGGAGATAATAAGAGCCATAATACAGGGGAATAAGAAAAGGGAAAAAGGAGAAAGGAGTCAGCGGTGGAATTGTAGATCAGGGAAATTTTGAATACAAGATGTGAACCCGGTAGTCAATTTGTATATTGCGAAGGACCATAGTAAATAATTTGAATGCACAATTTGTAACATGGAAGAGTAGATGATGTCGGAAGAGCGGACGATGTCGGACCCACACCTGTGTCCAATTGTCAGTATTAAGAGGTAATTTAGTATTGAAAATAATATTTTAGATTTTGTTAAATACTTCATAGGGATTAGTATCCATAAACAATGGCAATCTCCACCTCGCTAGCCTTGCATTCTGTGTGTGAATTTGTATATCATGGAACTTGAAGGACTATTTGGAGGACACAGAACAATAGAAGTGCAATGTTGAGTCAGCCAGTCCGCAGCTCCGCTTCTCAATTTGTATATTGCGTAATTTTGGGTGCTATTTGTAACACACGCAATAATGGAGGGCCAATTTTGAGCCCGTCCGCCCGAGAACCTGTGATAAAAAATGTCGGTAGGTATGAAAAGGAACAACTGTCAGTTAAATTCTCCATGCGAGGATATAGATGGAACTAAAATTGGTCCCAACGTGGCAACCATGGACATACAATTGGCCAAGTATTGAAAGCAACATCGGTCGGTCGGATTTGTCGTCTAATTGTATAGATGGAAATAAAGATATGCCAACCCACCAATGCTGGAGCTGCATATTTTGTGAACTCGCCAAAAGGAGGATCAAAAATAGGCTGAGAAGGTATGCGCAGAGAAGGCAAGGCCCAGACCTTCTAATTGTATTGCTCCGAACATTTGAATGCATAATCTGTAAGACAAAAGAGCGGATGATGTTCGATAGTCAATTTGTATATTGCAAAGACTGCAGTTCCAACTGTTTCATACCTCTGTGTCCAGTTGTCACTAATAAGTGTTAATTTAGTATTCTAAATAAATTTTTAGATACTATTAGATACTTCACAGGGATTGGCATCCGTAAACAATGGCAATCTTCACTCCACCATTTCTGCATTCCGTGTGTCAATTTCTATATTGTGGAACTGGGAGTGTTGTTTGGAGGACACATAACAATAGAAGTGCAATGTTGACTTAGCCAGTACACAGATTCTCTTGTCAATTTGTATATCATGGAATTTTGGGTGCTATTTGTAGGCTACAAAACAATGGAACCCCATTTTTGAGCTCGCCTGCGTGCCCGAGAACCCGCGATCGAAAATGTCGCTAGATATGGAATGAAGAATTTATGCATGCTTTATAGAATATCATGTCCATATTTTATAGTCCCATAATACATGGGAAGAAAATAAGGGAAAATGGATGGAGGTGTTGGCAGTGAAATTGTAGATAATATATGGGAACAAGAGAAGGGAAAAAGAACTAAGTATCTCACAGAAGAACATCAGGGTTCACAAGCATCGGCCCCACAGCGGAAAGCATAAAATTGGCTAAGTATGGAAAGGAACAATGCTTGTTCGGATCCGTCATGCGAGAATATAGATGAAGATGTTAAAGCATGAATTGTAGATGACAGAGGTATCTTTCGTACCACTTTCTCCACTTGTCACTAGAAAGAGTATTGTTGATGTATATCAGGAAGGATGCAAAGTTTCTAGGGATGGAAAGCAACAACATATACTTTGAATGAAGTCAATGTGTACGAGGAACCTACGGTGAAATTGTAGATCATGGATCTTTTCAGTGTAAGATGTATATTGCGGAACGATAAGCAGCTGGGTTCACAAGTGCTGGCCCCGCAGCGGTGGGCATAAAATTGGCCAAGTATGGAAAGGAACAAATCACTGACGTTGTTTCACTGCAACATGTATATGACGAAAAAGGGGACATAGGTGTTGGGTACCGCGAACCCAGGGCCTGGTGCCTAGATAACTGGGAAAGTATTGGCCAAGACAAAGTTATGATATCTATTTCAATATTTTTCATACTAGCATCTATTAATGAACAAATTTTTCATATTTATCTGAATAGTATTCATAGTAATACATACTAATGGATTGGTTGTTTCAAATGCAAGTGATCTCCCAATCTGCAAGATGCTTCTCGGCTTGCAAATTTCATTGGAACTTAAAATTTTTTTACTACAACATGTACATAGCGCAACAAGAAACATGAATATGCATTGTGGTCTCAACGACATAAAATCCTTCTCATCTATTCATCTTGTATTCATTGTAATGAGATCAACAAACACCGTCTCTCCATAAACATCAATATCTAAATTAAATTAAATGCAATCAAAATTTGGTGTGACTTTTAAGTAATTAAAGCATAAATTGCAGATTAGAAAATTTATTAGGCTAGAAGATGTATATGATGGAACAATGGACATAGTTGTTGAATACCACGAACCCAAACATAATTTCCTAAGCTTTGCCGAAGAGGAAGTTTTTTTGTATTTATTCCAATACTATTGATATTAGTGTATATGCACGGATATTATCAAATATAAGAAGTTGAAATATATCCAACAAACTTCACAGGAACATTGCATCAATAGTTCAACCACCTTGTCATTACTCATTATTAATTCTATTCACGAAACCCGAAGAATGGGAGCCGCACGGGTCCTCCAATTTATTTCTTTAAATACAGGGCCGCTGCCACATAAGTATGGGCTATGAAAAATTATTCTTACATGTAAAATGTAAACAAAGAACAGGGCAGGTTTTATTTAGATTGAAGTACTGGGCAACAAAAACAAAACCTTATGTTTCATGTTTAACCACACAGGGGAAGAAGGTAGAAAATACAATCAAAACAAATACCAGAAATTGGAAAATACTGTTAAAAAATAAATCGAAATTATTCTATATTCAAATAAGGTGGGCTACAAAATACAACCAAGGCTATTTTCGACAATGATTATGATTTTCTTGCCATCGACCAATTTAAAATATGTACACTGATGAAGCTTCTTGACAGTTTTGTACTTAATCGGTGCTTCCAAGTACATCTATCCCACTTTTTTGAATATATTCTCTCTTCCAAATATGGCCTGCTTGTAATGCTTGTTTATTCAACATTCCATTCTTTGTCAAGTATTAATTTCCCTCTTTTGTCGAAAAGTTGGGGTTTAAGGTGCTTTTCTTGCAATGTTCCTGACCCTTGACATCCGAGACAACTTACAAATTCCATTCAGGCCAATTTCAAAGTGGAAGGAGTCATTCTATGTCACAACAGCTAAAGCAATGAAAAATAATTCAAGTACGTAGTGACTAGTATTCTCCCTATATTCGATCATCTATTTGGTTGAGAATCCTGCCTGAGGATTTGTATGTGGAAATTCTCTGCTTTATTACAATAAATTAGAAGGAACGTCCAACCCAGATGAAAAAAGAAACTTTGTTGAGGTACATAGCTTCTTCAGGCAATAGAGGTGTGGCAAGTGCATCAAATGCTACAGAATACACCAGAATAGGTGTGGCAAGTGTATCAAATGCTGCAGATGGCATCACAATATATCTTTCTTCATATCTATGGAGATATGGCAGCCCACAAAAAGATCTGGAATGTTCAGAGGTGACACCAAATATGTAGAGTCTGCAACTACATCTAGAGGAAACCGAACAAACTTTCACAAAGAACATAGCTTTCTGTCAAGTCGGCTACCAAACCCACATGCAGGTCACCATACTATGAAATAGAAACTTTTGCAGTGATAATATGTCATTTTATCCACTCATACAGTTTATGATACCCACCTTCGAGGTAGACAAATACTTGTGCAATCTGTAAAACTCGATACACTTGCCAAATCTGTGTTGTGAGAAGAAGTGATATACTTAAACGAAGAACTATTTTTAACCTGACCTCAAAATCCATTACAATTCCCAGCAATAAAACAAAGAAGTTCAACCAACAAATCTCCAACCAACATTTTCAATGAACCAAAGCATCAAACACAGGGAGAACACCAACTAGAACATACTTGTTCTGTTTTTTTCGTACTCTCTGAGTTTCTCTTTGTATAACAGAGTTTTGTTTTTACTCAAAGCTCACGTCACATAAAACCAAGCTCTATTCTTTCATCTTCTTGTCAATCACATCTCTAAGTTGTCTTACATGTGCATGACCAGGAACATTAGAATGAAGGCACCCTAAAGTGCAACTCTTTGATCATAGAGAAAAATGGAAATAAGTATTTAAAAGAAAGGATGGATGGTCTGCTGTAGATTTTGTGTTGATTTGTTATAATGACAGATGTTCTCAATATTTTCACTTATTAATGCCAATCTTTTTGAATATGTATGCTCAATAGTGACTACCAACACGTATTAAAATTCCCATATCTGAGCAGATTCTAAAATCTGACATCTAAGATATGCACAATATTAAAGAGGGACATGACATCAAGGTCTTTGTTGCCGACACGTTCGTGAACTATGCTAAAGCTTTGAAAAAAACTAAAAATGCACAAGGAAATAATAACAATAATAATTTCGCAAATTAAAAATGCATGAAAAAACAAATTACCAGATCCCATAATATTTGCCTATCTATTCATTTTAATTGGAGATGTCCTCGAGCTTTCCAGTTATTAAAGCCCATCTTTTCGAACCTGTCTACTCAGTTCTAACTTTTCAAAGCATATTTAATGTTTATTGGGAAGCGCAAAAGGTAGTGGGGATGGAGCCCTATGTAACAGGCGTTGCTACTATTGTTCTATTTTTTGTTCATGAGTGTATGTAAAACATATGCAACGAAAAGTAATTCAAGAATGATAGTTGTTTTGCAGGAGCCCTTGAAATTCAAATAGTGCGCAAGCCCGATTTTCATTTTTTATATCGCATAATTGTCCATGCTATTTGTAGGACACAGAACAACAAGAATTGAACCTAGAACCTGCCATCCCAAGAACCCACGATCCAAAAAATGCTCACTATTTTTTTTTGTGTGTTGTTTTTCCACTAGGGTATGTAAAATGCATGTAAAGTAAACTATTTCTACAATGTTAACTTTTTTGGACATGAGGGCCTTCAAATTCAAATA
Source organism: Picea mariana (assembly GCA_032191745.1). Taxonomy (NCBI): domain Eukaryota; kingdom Viridiplantae; phylum Streptophyta; class Pinopsida; order Pinales; family Pinaceae; genus Picea; species Picea mariana. The sequence continues at coordinate 62,099 of JASDQU010102640.1, forward strand.
GTCTTCAAGTCTGATTGTCTATTTCTATATCGCCAAAGTCTCCGATTGTCAATTTTCAGCCGCCTACCCTGACARCACGCGATGCAAAAACTAATTAAGTATGGGATGATGGCTCCGTGCAAGCTATATATATCTACTCTATACAATTACATATTTCCTATATTTAATCTATGTTGTCCATGAAACCTATAATTTGATAAATTTCAATGTTTTATGTCCAAGAGCCCTACTGTTAAAGAAAACTAATTCGAAAATGCTAATGTATACACCATAGTTTGGCTTTGAACCTCTGAAAATCCTCATTTGCAGCTGCGGTTTTTTCCTTTACTTGTGCCTCTTGCTGCACTACCTCTTCTGCTACTTCTGCTGTCAGGGGGAGTTGTAACTTTTCCTCAATGCCCTGAACCTTGTGACTGAGTTCTGTATGTGTTTGTGCCATTAGCTCGGTCAACCTAAGTGCTTCATCCTACAAAAAAAGGCTCCGATTTCTTTTTGCTACTGTTCTATCCTTAGTTGATACAACCTATCTAGGAAGGCATGTCCATAATACTTGCTAAGTATGGAACCCAACTGTGGTCGGTCAGAATGATCGCAAAACTCTCGTTGCTGACCGATTGTCAATTTTTGTATCGTGGAACTCTCCAATTTGGCAATTTTCAGCCACCTACCCTGTCAACCCATGATGCAAAAACTAGCTAAGTATGGGATGACGACTCCGCGGTCCACAAAACCTATAATTTCATAAATTGAATTCTCTTATGGCCATGATTATTTTAAAGAAAACTAATTCAGGAAAGATAATGTATACACCGAACACGACCTGTCATAGTCCGATAGAACCTATTTGTGAAGCCGCGTCCATAAAAGTGGCCAACTATGCAACCGAATGGCAGTCGCTCAGAATGAACACATAAACGTGAAAAAATAAAGTCAAACACACTTTACAATAGGAAAGTAAAAGGGAGAGAACAACTATATCTCCCACACAACAAAATCCATTGTCATAACTATAAAACCATAGTAACACAGAATCCAAGTAAAAAGCATCGACAACCATGAAATATATTTTGAGGCCAACAAACTTTGCTTCAATGCGTAACAGATGCAATTTACACCACCTGCAATTCTTTAGTCTATTATTTTATCTTAATAGTATTCTATGCAAACTGCAATGAAAAACAAAATGCGACCAAAGATCCAACTGCAGATGCAACATCCCGACATTTGCAAACCCTGGCCAAACAAGAACAAGCACCAAACAAGAACCCAACTAAAAAGAACTCAAAGGCCCAACTGCAGGCGCAGGACCGGTACCCTGCAAAGTCGAATCAAGCAACAATAAACAACATAGAGAGAAGAAAGAAACAAGCAACAACCCCCCTCCCCCCCCCAGGAACGATGGTTTTCCAATTGCAATTGCAGAAACCCAAATGTCCAAACTGCAACAACACGAACAAGCAACCAAGAACAACGACAACATGCAAATAAGAAATCAGTGGCATGCAAAAATCAAGCATGGAACACCGAAGCAACAACGCCGCTGGAGCATAAAAATTTTAAAAATATAAGAAAATGTCTTGTAACAAGCCTGCTAAGTAACCATTCAACACTACCAAGCCTATTAGATAAACATTTAAGAAAAAAATTCAATGTGGCAGGACTCTGACGTATCCCAAAAAGAAAAATTATATTTTTTGTAAGAATAGTTTGAATACTACATAATGTTTTGGAAAGCCAAACTTTGGATATGCCACCATATCTAACATTGCCATAAATTTACCTAGCATAAAATGCTAAACCAAACATTCGAATTAATGCTAGCATTAATCCACCATCGATGAATGCATAACAAAATATATGATTCAAAAAAGACCATATATGATCAAATACTTTGGATATGCCAACATATATAACATTGGGAATAACGAAGCTGGCAATAAGACCTCCAATCTCTTATCCAATCAGATCAGTACATATATGTTACTTTTTATTATATAAAAATATATGCTTTTATTTCCATAGCTCCAACAATAGGTATTGTGCAAATATTTCAGGTCAAAGGACAAAGTAATATGCAGTTAATGATTTATCGATTTCTATAGTCCCTCTACAGCTACGGCAGGGACTAATAAGTCTATGCACAATAATAAAATGATTGAACAGTGTATTTTTTTTATATCGTGAACGCCATGGAACAAGGACAAAGCTTGGATTCTATATAGGAAGGTTGTGTTTGTGTTCCTAATGTATAACCTTTCAAACACCACCAAATTAATGTTATAAATTTTCATTAGCTTAGCCATGGGCTTGGGATATGGAAGTCATAAAAGTGTTGACTATATTAGTTGAGAGTTCATTCAATAAATTTATGTATGCCCTATTGTATGTTTTAAGAACAATAAGATAATAGTTAAATAAATTAAATTGAGAACATTTATTTTTCTTAAATGTTATTATTAATATGTTTAAGTCGTATTCGACCAACGATAATGCTTTCTTTGTAGTATAAATATCTTAGTGTGTCCTCTTTGTCATCATCAATGTCGTCAATATCTTCCCACACCTTGAAACTCCATCACTACATGTGCTTCAATTTCACCATCGTGCTCCTATGGGGAGTAAATATCTAGTATAAAAGAAAATGTTGGGTTTGGTATTTTTTTTCATGGAAAATGTTTAATGTTGGGTTGCTTCAATTTCACCATCGTGCTCCTATGGGGAGTAAATATGTAGTATAAAATCAAATGTTGGGTTTGGTATTTGTTTTCATGGAAAATGTTTAATGTTGGGTTTGGTGTTTTTTTTTCATGCAAATGTTTAATGTTGGGTTTGGTATTTTTTTTTCATAGTATTTTTTTTTTCATGCAAATGTTTAATGTTGGGTTTGGTATTTTTTATTCATGGAAAATGTTTTCAAGAGGCTAGTACGCTATAATCAGAAGGAAATATTATTGGTAGAATCAAATGGTGTGTTTACTTGTGTTGTGTTTGGTATGTATCTTTTCATAGTAAATGTTTTTGGAAAATATTCAAGTATTTCTTTGCATTTTGTGAATAGAATTCATGGTAAATGTCATTAGAGTGCAATTTGTACTCTTAATACAAAGTGATTCTATCAAACTTGAACCATGACTTTTTAGCGATCTTTGCCTTGGAATTAGTCAGTTCAAAATGATTAAACTAACCAAAGATGTCAATTAATACATTATCATTCTCCCATTCAAATTTCAATGCCTTAAAAAATAGCTAAGGCACTAATACATAGTGTAAAATAAAGAGTAATCATCCCACCCCTCTTCTTAAACACATTTCTAGCAGGGATCGGGGATGAATTTTCCTATGAAAATCACAACAAATTGCAATTTTCACAACTACAAATTATGATGTTTGTGTCAGAAAAAATATTATTCTGATTTTATGAATTTTGTAGGTTACTACTGGTAGGATTACCCAAATCTCAACCTTATGTTTGGCTTCCTCAAAGCCACTATAAGAATTTGGGTATATCATCACATGAATTTAGAGAGCTATATTTATCCCTCGACATCCCTCTAAACTAAAATGAAGTGGATAATAGGTGATTCATAAGGATTGTTTTGGACATGAATTAAGGGTATGTTTTGTTAATGTAATGCCCAAGCTAAGTTAGGAAAAATTTCTAGAATCTCGCTTGGGGTTTATAGGCTCCTAAAAATATCACACATAAAGTCATTTAACACTACTTAATTTAATATTCATGAAAATTGTGCCATTTAGTTATTCGCTTAAGGAGGAGGGGTATATTGATCAATTAACATACAATGAATCTCCATTAAATAACTTGGAAATAAGATTATTGAGTTCACTTTAGTTTTCATAAATTATTAAATATCAAAGATTTTATCAATATTTTTGAAAATGAGATATAATCTTAGTGTAATTTGTGTAGTCTAAGACAAAATATTTTTCATCTTTTAATTTATAAGAACTGCAAACTTTATAAATTATGTCTTCTCATGATGTTTTATGTCTTTTCCACCTTCCAAGTCCATTACAAAGCTTATGAGAGCTCGTGCTTATTTTGGAAATTTTTTTTTCTTCTTCATGCTAATCATGAAGGAGAGATAATTTTGATATTCGAACTTAGGATTAATGACCTCTTTGTAGTAAACCAACTTATTATTATTATTGATGTCCTTGACACACCATAGTTTTTCCTTAAATTTAGTTACAAATTACAATAATACTATTAATGGTGTCGATAATATGAAGGGTATCATGTTTTAGTATCTCCCAATAACAGAGCTAGGAAGTAGCATCTCTAGTCCACCCTCTCTTTAGCTCCAAATGAATCATATTGATGTTTGAATTTGTGATAGGAAGCATCTGTTTCTTCATCCTAGAAAACTTATACTTGTACAATAAGTACCTTACCATAGAATTGCTATCCACGGATGGGAGATCAACCTCTAAAAGAAGATAGGGTAGGGTGTATTGCCTTTAATTTTGAGATTGTTTATTATAAATTGATTTTTTATTTTATTGATATTCCTCCAAGTCTCTCTAGAAATACTACAACCCTAGACTTCACAACCCTACTAAATCATTGGGATAACAAGTGTGTCAAAGAGAAATTTATTTTTTTCCCAGAACCAAAACTTGACTTCTTTACAATTATTTTCAAGGCCAATTTTTTTTTTCTAAGTTCCATGAATCCTACTTTCAACACCATAATTCCAATTTAGCTTATCATGGACATCAATTCCAAGATACTTATACGAAGAGACTTCTTCCAAAAAAACCTTAGGGTATGTGGGATGTTTATACTTATGATCATTATCTTTGTTCAAATTCTAGTCATTGTAAGCAAACTTAGGGTATGTGACATGACTAGAATTATGATCATCGTCTTTGTTTTATCAATATTTCTAGTAATCCTAGATTTAATGAAAAGATATTGAATAATTTTAAGTAACTTTATATGGTTAGAAGGATTCCTTGCTAAAAGAACAATGTCCTCTACATAAAGAAGGAAAATGACAAGTAGGCCAAAAAGGTCAATGCCCACACACTTGCTTCCTCTAGAGAACCTTCTAACTTGTCTATGTAAATTCTAAAAATGGTAGGGGACAAAGAACATCACTGCTTGGTCGTATATTAAAATTAATTTTTTTTGACCCACTTTTGACCAATCTTCATTGCTTCTAAATTTTACAATAAGCCTATCATATAACCTTATCATTGCAACTCTGAATTGATGCAAAGTGATTTGATTAACTTTTATCATTTCTAAGAATTATTTGCATTATACACATACTCACAAAACACCAATATGACTATGTTAAAGTTATCACATTTAATCTAAGGTTCTTGGGATAACAACCCAAACTATCAATTAATAAATAACTAATTAGCATCAAAACAACTACTTAATACATAAATTGAATTGATGTGGATACATGGAAGTCAATTGCTTCCTTGAAATACTTCTACATTTTTTTCCCAAATCCACTATTCTATTTTTATATTTTAATCTTCCATCCTTTTTTTTAGGCCACAAAAACCACCCTTTACTTTTTCTTTTAAAATAAAAAGGAAAGCCTGCGCCCCCCCCCCCCCCCCCCCCCCCAATTAAAATTTCAATACTAATGTCTATCCTATATTGTTTAAGCCTAATGTTAATTCTTGTCTACCTTTAGGGAGTTGGGTTGTTTGATCTTGATTGATGATTTTCTTGAATGAGTTTGTTGTTGATAATTTTTCTAGTTAACTAATTCAAATTTATTCACATTTATAATTCCATATGTTAGTTATACTCTTCTGTTTCGAAATCTAATTTTTTGAATCACAAAATCAATAATCCTTCTTTTGAGTTGACAGTTGGCACATGCAATATCAAGACACTTATCTACAACCACCCAGGATTATTGTTGAATATACCCAACACTCATTTATAAATGCGCTTGAAGACATGGAATATAATATTTATGGCATATTGACAAGTATCCTTTTAATAACATGATTGATATTAGTTTTTTATTTTGCAAGAGAAGGTTCACAGGGACAATTTATTTACTTGACTGCTCCAGCATTGAAACACAAGTTGGGAAAACCCTTGATCCTTATCCAAAACCTTGACCTTGATCCTTACCAAGATTCCCCTATCAGGAAGAAACTTACCTTGGATTATAGTTTCCCTAAGGTCTGAAGCTCGTAAGGCTATCGGGTCCACCTTTCTTGTAGGTCTGTCCTCGATCCTCTTCAGATTTATCTCTACCAGATTCATTTTTTTATCTTCCCTCTATCCAAAACCCAGGCCAAAAGCTCATTGAGCTTCTTGGTTGTACACCCTTGCCGTGTTTTCACCCAATGATTTCTCTCTATCTATCACAATTTGTATCGTGCATAATGGTCTAGCGTAAGGAACTATTCCTTGACCTGATCATATTCCCTATCTTTGCAATCTTAGTAGGTCCTCCCTTTGATATGTGCATCTTGACTAGATTGACATGTGTCATGCGTCTAGTTGGTGTTGATCTCCTTTTATGTTATAATCCAACGCCTTAAAAATGATAAAAATTTCACTGAATTATAGTCCACTTCAAGGGGAAAACCTCCTTTTACAATATATCCACTTCATAATACAATATGAGACATGATAAGAAGATCCTAAGACTAGGTCTCATTGATATATATATATATATATATATATATATATATATATATATATAAGAGAGACAAAGAGGTACAATTATGATGAAAGGGTGCAATGAACGGTTTTAGTCAACCTACACCTATAACACTAGAAATGTAATAATTCAATATCTTGCAATTAATAAGGATTGTTGTACATAACATGGGGTTTTATCTAGGGATCAACACACTCCTCCCCTTAAAATAAGTGTTGTTATCAACCCTTGACTAACCATGGTTTCTTTTGCATGAAGAACTCATCCTGTCGCTTCTTCCACTAGTAGGTTCTTCCATTTGATGAGGTACTATGTAATTGCTTGATTTCTTACTTGGTTAATTCTTATTTCAAGTATTGTTTCTGGATCTAGTATGATATTCCCTTCTTCATTGAAATTTGGTAAAATATTTTGGACTGGGATGTTATTGCTGATGACCTTATTTAAGCAAGACACATGGAAGACTAGATATACATGTGAAGATGGAGGCAACTACAATTTGTAATCCATACTTCCAATCCTTTGAAAAACCTTATAGGGGCCATAATATTTGGGTTCTAATTTATTATCCTTATTTTTTTTCTTGAGGGACATTTTTTGTATGGTTGTAGCCTCAAAAGTACGTAATCCCCCACTTCAAATTTCCTTTCACTGCAATGTTGATTTGCTGCTTGTTTCATCCCATTTTGTTTCATAACCAATTTTTCCTTCAATAGTTTGAGAACCTCTTTTTGGTTCCCTATGTGGTCCTCCACTACTTGAACCTTTGTATTCCATTTTAAGGTTGATATAATGGATGGAGGTTGATATCCATAAAGTGATAGAAATGGGTAAATTTTTGATGAAGTATGGAAGGATGTGTTGTACCACCATTATGCCAAGGGGAACCACTTGACTCATTGTGTATGTTTATTGGATGAAAAACAAAAAAAATATCCTCTAGAATTTTATTCATAATCTGATTTCTCCCATCATATTGAGGGTGGTAAGATGAGTTGTGAGCCAATTGAGTACCCAAACAAGAAAATAATTTAGTCCAAAAATTTCCAATGAAAATTGGATCTCTATCACTTACAATAATATTGGGGACTCCATGTAGCTTTTGAATTGTTTCCATGAATTATTTGGCTACTATACTTTTTTTTAAATGATGAGAAAGAGAGAAAAAATTGAAATACTTTTTTAGTCGATCCACTACTACCATAATGAAAATATTTCCTTCGGATTTGGGTAACCTGTAATAAAATCCATTGAAACTTCTTCCTAACATTGACTTGGTATATATAATGGTCGTAGGAGACCTGGGGTCTTGGTTGCTTCTCCCTTATTCTATTGGTAGACCAAAAATTTAGAGACAAAGTTTTTAACATCATTTTTAAGACCTTCCCAGAAAAAATCTTTCTTTATCATGTGGTATGTTTTCAAGAATCCTGAATGCCCTCCTATAGGAGAAGTGTGAAATTCCAGAAGGACCTTCTATTTGAGTTGGGAATTCTTACATAAATATAGGTGATCATGATACCATAGAAAATCATTATTCCATACAAAATTATCTATTGAACTGGGGTCCTCATGTAGTTGTTGAATGATCTTGCATATCTCTTGATATTGCTTCAATTATATCCTTGCTTATTCCACCCAATCAGATTGCAGAATATAAATAACACATAGTGAACCTTATGTTTCTTCTTCTTTCCTTGAAAGAGCATCTTTCACAACATTTTGTTTTCATTTTTTGTAGATAATTTAAAATTCATAACCAAAAATATTTATAACCCATTTTTGTTACTCTTATGAATATAATCGTTGCTCCAAGAAGAACTTCAAACCATCATGATATGTTTTTACTTTGAAGTGTCTTCCTAATAGGTAAGGGCACCATTTCTAAATTGCATGTAGTATGGCCAACATTTATTTTTCATAGTTGGGTTTTTGGGGTACTAATGTTGGCCAATGCATGACAAGATGTTGTTGGAGTACTCTCTTCTAGGTCTGTATCTCATGTCAATTCCAATTCTTTATATTCTTCCTCTTCACATTCAATGTAGAATCATTTATTCTCACCACATTTATGCCCCTTATTTTACGTGTTGTCATAGTTGAAACATAGTCCCTTTACTCTGCTTTCATCCATTTGTTGAGGTGTCAACCTTGTCAATTGAGATATAGTTTTCTTATGAGCCCCAAAATGATCTCTACTTTCTGTGTATGCTCCAATGGTATACTTGTGTGTAGTCTTATTCTTGGCTTGAATATGACGAGCACATTGCATAGATTCCATAATATTTCCAAGACGTCTTAATAAAATATCATGTTTAATGTCCTCTTTTAATCCACCCATATAAGATTGCAATAGTTGTTCATCACTTATGTAACCCACCCTTATGGCCAATACTTGAAATTCTGAATTATAATGTTCAATATCACCTAAGTGCTCGATTCTTGTCAATTGACAAAAGTATTCTTGTTCCCACACTTTCCCATATTGTGCTTCCAAGTTTCTTGTAAATAAACCCCAAGTATAATGATAAACATGGAGCTTCATTTTAACTACCTATTGATACCATTGATATGATTTTATCTCAAAGTTCAAGGTTTCTATGTGAATCCTTTTCTTATCATCCATAATATTATGTAGTTCAAAATATTGATCTATTTGGTTGACCCAGGTAAAGACCTTTGTTCCATCAAAATTCTTTAATTCAATCTTGGGAAAGTTGAATTCATCGCTATTTTTTATGTTGATTTGTCAAATGACATATCATATTTTCCCTTTTGGTCCCTCTTCATCCGTCGCATATGAATCTGAGTATTCTTGATCACCATACGACCTAGCTACCCACCTTGACACCTAGCTATTTGAAACCTACCTAATGTACCTTATTCTTAATTTCGGACCCCTAGGTGCATAACACTAATTGGTGGAACCCTTATGAGCATGGAACCCTAACTTGTGTGTAATTTGGCCCTATTTTCCTCATTTATATTTGTATTTGTATTTTCTATTTTTTTTAATATATATATATATATATATATATATTAATTTCAATTTTTATTTTTTAATTTTTTAATTAATTATTTGTATTTAACGCTTGGTTTTGAAAAGACCACGTGATTTGATTGCACATGATATTTTCCCATGGTTTTTCCCCTTGGGAAAAAAACAATTCTTGAAAATGTTTCTTACTAGTGCCCCAATTATGAAGATTGCAAATATAGACAAGGATTTCATTGTGTGCACACATGCATGTGTTGAAGGACTTGATGGAGATTTTATGTAAGACAATCATGTAGTTTACTATGAGTCAAGAAAATTGAAAGAACATGAGAAAAACTATGCTACTAATGATTTGGAACTCGTTGTTGTTGGAATTATTGTTGTCATTGATGTCAAAGACGGGGGGAGAATACATATGTCCAAGATAAAGATTGCAATATGGAGATTGTTGGAAACATTGTTTTTGGATTATTGATGCTCAATTTGGATACCCTATCTTTGAAGAAATCTTTACCCTAGATACTTAGATAAAATGAGAGAATAGTTTATATGGTTGGAAATATTATTCTGTAACGGTCCTCCTCGTCATGACGACAAACCCCTTAGAACAAGTGCAATTTTTTTTTTTTCATGTGTGTGTGTGTACAAGGATAACAAGACATTGTACTCTGTGTTGCCACATGACGACGAATCATGACGCATACAACTGCGATATCAACATAAAGATCTAAGACGCATAAAAACATCTGCCAGCAATGAACAACAATCAACCTACAAAAAATAAGACTGACTACCCGCCCGTCCAGGTCCTACCCTGTAGTGGTTAGGACCTCCAAGACACATAAGCAACGCTCAAGCCTAGGTTCCCATTGATTTTAACCATTTAAGGTCTCAAGGCTGGCGACTGTTCTAAGGAACATGGAGGTGTCTACATCCCACCCGACACAAGCACCAAGCAATAAATCATTTACAACCAAGTACAACAAAAGTTAATGAACGACCACATCCTCTATTGAAGGCGCAGTCAGAAGGACATCGACAATAACCAACCATTAGTTAAAACTCAACATTACCTACGACTCAATTGGTAACAAGTACAGTTTCAACACTTTGTTCAGTTTCCGTTGGTCGACGAGTTACCAACCCAACCTTAAAAATGTATATTCAATTAGATGCAAACCCCAATTACTAAGTCATGATAACTTATTGTACTTAATTCGAGGACATTATACTATATATGTTTACCACTAACAATAAAATTACAATATTGTTACTATAAAATAATGAACACATTATATTTAGACCATAATAACTTTGCGAAAATAACAACCACAGTTCATCTTGTGTGTTATCCCTAACAATAAAACTACAATGTCATTACCATAAAACTACAACACCATCACATTTTAAATTACCATAAATTTGCAATAAAAAGAATCACATTACAAGACAATGACAACTAAAACAACCAGTAAGGCAATTAACTCAGTCTATTCCAACCTCCAATGCAAGCCCAACCTCGCATGTCTAAAGTGCATAATGATATTACGGTAAAATCTAAATTAGTCTTAAACCAACTCATCGAGCAATTTTAAATTACAAAAAGGGCATCGAGATACTATTTAATTCAACTTGCCTTAAATATTAATGGTTTCTATGAGTGTTTGTTTTAAGGTTGATATCTAATAATCATGTAGGTATATAACAATGTCCCAAGAAGAAATTTATGTACATCTCAGCAATCTTTGCCCAAAATTCTCATTCCACCAATAATAATAGAGAAAACATTTCATGACTCTCACTATACTAATAATTTAAAAACTAAACAGTTTCATTACAAAATAAAGATATCTAATTAAAATTCTATAATATTCTTAAACATCATCCATTCCAATTAAAAGGGAGAATCTACACCATGGTAGATCATGTGTATTTTCACTACACCACATAACCTGATAGAATAATAAAAGCTACATAAGAGATATTACTGATTAAAGAAACGAAGAATAAAAAGGAAGCCAAAAATTGCCTTTTGGAAGCAAGGAATAACACAGGTTGTAACTACCAGCGACGACCATTTCATCAGTTGATCATCGACAAATATAATTTGATGAATCTGCAAGCGATTAAATCCAAGTCGCTCTGAAAAATGCAAGTGACTGTGGTCCGATTCGACTGCAAACTTGAGGATATTCTGCGATTACAATGAGAACCAATTCTTCCCTTAATCAAGCAACTTTTCTGCTAAAAAGAGGTTAAAGAATTACTTCCAGGAAAGGGTAAAGCTAAAACATAGGGTACTGACACTTAAGCAAGCTGGCAGCCTAGACTGAATTTAATATGGTAAAAGGTGAAGTCAACAAAAGGGCAACTAAGAATGCATGCCAGAAATCACGAAATAGATTTGGCAGCTAACCATTAGGCTTGTAACTCGCGCGGCAAGTGTCAGAAAACCAGAACCCCAAATATGGTGAGGTGTCGACGTATTGTCAAGGTGGTTTCACAGTAGAGGAGGGTTACTACAGTCGCAAAAGGAGGGTGCAACCATCAATAACATAGGCGCGAATTTAAATGGTTGCTGAGGTGAAAGATATGAGTTAAAAGGTATCGATCGAGATTTTAAAATGAGTTACACTCCAAAATGAAGGTAAGTAGGCAGGTTCGTTACCCTAGTGAAAATGGCAGGTTCGTTACCTCTAAATAATCCAAGAAATGCACAGGTCAGAATGGTGGATTTGCTGGCTAGAAACACATAAAGAATAAAAAAAAATTACCCTGGTGGAAATGGAAGGACGCATCTTCAGAAGTAAAGTATAATCGAAAGGCCAAAAGCAAAGTCTATAAATCGTGGCATGAGTTTCTAACAGGAATGCTATGGCTATCCTGGAGTTGCTTTAAAAATGTTTTCATCAATGGATTTCACAACCATTACACAATAACATACAATAACAAAATTTCACAAGGATTATAATGCTTCCATGCACATACGATGACACATTCTAATTACCAGGGATTGCCAATTGATTTTAAAACTGCGGAAACATTAATTAAATACCAAGATGCCACATCCATGATCTACGAATTCTCCATTACCTCCATTATCTAACACGGTCGAAATTCTCTTTATTTATTTAATAATAGAGGTAATATAACATCTATTACAGAACTAATTCGCTACTAAATGCCTCCATGAACACACAACAATGCATTATCTGTCACAGTGACTGTCAATGGCTATAAAATACACATCAACGATTTAAATGCAGATGTAAAATGTCCGAGAAAATACAGCCATGAAGAGTCACACAGAAGCAAGGATCCAAACCAAGGAAAAGTAGAACCCCAACCAGAACGCAGACCATAAAATTTTAGGCATTCATCGAATGGGCAAAGGCTCAAGACAAATTCATCCATCATTACTGTGTAGAGACAAAAATGCATAGAAAAAGGGCCATCAACAGTCACAGGGTGAAGTTGCGAGTGAGGTGATACAATACAGTGCGGGTTCAAGCATCAAAATAAGAAACGCAGAGATAAGAGCTTCGACATCAATTAAATTTCAAGGTTGTAAAACGCGGACAAGAAGGAATACGCAGAAATGTCCAACGAGACATAAACATTAAAGAAAAACAAGATAATACTATGTGTAAGCATGCCAACTTCATTTATAATCTTCATTTAGATCCAAGCATAAATTCCTAGTGTATTCTACTCCAAAAAATAACGAGCGTACCTTTTCCTTATCGCCTGCCTCGAATGACATCCACACGCTTCGTGCCGCTCCCGCTCGCCGACCGTCGAGACCTCACCGGTACCTCCCAGCCAATGCTAGGGGTACTCTACTTCCCCCTTATCCCCTTGAGCCGCAAAGGGGCCACACACTATCCAGATGGTACGTCTATCTCCCAGCTCGCCTCGCAAGGCCGAGCTACCACTCCTATTCGAGCTGGGAAATCCCAACTCCTCACAAGTAAATCAGTCAAGTCACAATCCAGCAGTGTAACATTACGCTAACAGTCGATCCCCCTTTCTTCCTTCTCCTCTCTCTCTTTTATAGAATTTTAGAACTTCCCAACTTTTTTTTTAATCTCATTAAATTTTAAGTTTTAATAAAAATCTTCCATAAATTCTCCTTCGCACAAGTGTCATCCATCCCCCACTTTCCTCCAATAATTATTTTCTTTAAATTAATAATGGTCTCATTTCCCTCACCCACCTAGAGTTGTTCCTAAATTTAATCCTAGGTGTTCCTAGATTCCCTTACAGGTTTTAAATACTTTCCCTAAAATGAAAATGCTAAGTCAGTTCAAAATTAGAAGGTTCTTGAATGCAGATTCTTTACTAAGTTGACCTCTTGCTTTTTACCATAAGTTCCCTCTTTCAATTTTTATTTCACCTCCATTCCCTAGTTTCATAATTTTTATTATTCCCTTCTTTCCCCTTTTTATTAGAGCCAAAATGGAAGTTGCACAAATTAACCCCTTTTCCTTTTTATTAATAATTTAATATCTTTTACACTTTCACAAGTTAAATAATTAAATTCTTCTTTACCCCCCCCCCTTTTTCTTTCCACATATTTTATTTAAGTTCTTACTCTCTTCATTTTACCCAAAAATTTATGAAGTCCACAATTATTACTTAAGTGGTTTTTATTTTAAACTTTATTATTTTATATTTAGAGAGATAATTTCTTACGGGTAGACAAAATTTTACCCCTAGCGTAGTTTTAGACTTAGGACTTAGATTTTGAACTAGGCGACATTTTAATTAGGGAAGTTGTTTTAAAATTTCTTAATGAGATATTAGTCTTAGGGCCATGTAGTTTTGTTCCTTTAACATCATCAATGCGACGTTCCCTTCAGGATGCACTACATGCTCCAAGGGTGCCACTCACCTCTAGTGTTTCTTTTGCGCGACGTGCCCTTCAGGATGCACCACGTGCTCCAAGGGTGCCACTCACCTCTTGTGTTTCTTTTGCATGACTTTCCCTTCAGGATGCACCACGTGCTCTAAGGGTGCCACTCACCTCTTGACTGATTAGTAGACATCAATAACCCCTGGAGTCAACACTCCGCTAGGTGAAATTGTGGGAGACTAAGGGATTCTAAGGAATAAGGCCCTTGCCTTATTGCATGCCCCTTAGAATCATCGCGAGCGACTATCGTTGTCTTCCCTCACGGCATTATGGGTCCTCTCAAACTAGGTAATCGTTAACCTACAGTTCCAGCCATGGCAGTAGTGTTAGTAGGTTGTGGCAGGGCTGTTGTCCACCCCTCTCCCTCAACCTCTCTGGTAGTCGTGTGTGTGGCCCCTTTAATCCATATGTGAGTCTAGTCGGTAAGCTATTGTCAGCCTACATCATCAACAATCATGTCAGAACATGTCCACATCATATCATCTAATCAGATGTACTAAAATCACAGTAAAATAATCAAACCCCAATAGCACATTCCCTAACTCGATCCGGAGTCCAAGGGTTCCGTGGATGCCTCTGCATCCTCAAGGTCCAAAACCCTGCACACTCAGTAAAGCCGAGTCAATAGCACTTGTTTATGTCATCATGTAATCTATCATAATGCATCACAATCAAGGACAAATGTTTTAATATCATAATAGTCTGGATCACTTACAAGCAAGTGTCCTCAAAGAATAAGTTTTCTCAGTGCACCAGAGTGGGATGTTACATACACCCCCTCTTGGTCTAAACTTCGTCCCAAAGTTTCATAGTATAAATGCTGAAATAAGTGTATCATAGTATCAAATGTCTATCTATCAAACAAAAATGGAAACTACTGGCGCATATCAAATGCATCCTCCCAGGTCGCTGAGTGCGGACTATAATTGTCCCACTAGACATTGACCTGATCTACTGTTCGACGTCGCAACTATCAAACGTGATGTTCTAAGATGTATACCGGCTCATTCATGAGCACTCCCTCATTCAATACCTGCAAGGAACTCATGTCAATCACATGTGTAGGATCACTAATATAATGTCTCAAAACAGATACATGAAAAACATCATGCATATGCCTCAAGGAATCAGGCAAGGTTAGTTGATAGGCCATAGGCCCCTTTCTCTCCACAATCTTGAAAGGTCCCACGAACCTAGGAGAGAGTTTATCTCCCTTTCCAAACCTGATCAAACTCTTATGTGGTTTAACCTGCAAGAAGACTCAATCTCCGACCTTGTAACTACGGTCGACTCGCTGCGCATCGACATAACTCTTCTGTCGATCTTGCACTTATTTAATCCTTTGTCTTATGGTTTGCATTTGCTCTTCCATTTCTTGGATCACTTCTGGTCCCACCAGGACCCTATCCTCAAGCCGATCCCAACTCAAGGGCATCCAACACAGTCACCCGTAAAGAAACTCGAAAGGTGCCATCTTAATGGTTCTCTGGTAACTGTTGTTGTAAGCGAACTCCACTAGTGGCAAGAATTCTTCCCAACGCTTTTGTTGGTCCATCACGTACATGCGCAACATGTCTTCCAAGTTTTGGTTTGTTCGTTCTGTCTGCCCGTCAGTCTCCGGGTGATACGCAGTACTAAAGTTAAGTTGGGTTCCCAAGGCCTCTTGGAAACTCGTCCAAAATTGTCCAGTAAACACCGATCCTTGATCGAATATAATCCTCTTAGGCATGCCATGCAGCCTCACAATCTCACTGATGAACAATATAGAAATGTTAGGTGCCTAATACGTCGTATGCACAGGAATAAAGTGAGCACTCTTCGTCAAAGTGTCTACTACTACGAAAATCGAGTCATGTCTCCTTGCCGTCAATGGAAATCCAACAATAAAATCCATCGAAATGACCTCCCATTTCGATTCTAGAATGGCATGTGGTTGTAGTAATCATGTTGGGTGTCTATGTTTAGCCTTTACCTACTGACACTCCAAACACCTGGATACATAGTTAACTATGTCGGCCTTCATTCCCCTCCAGAAGAATAAGGGTTTAAGATTTTCCCTCATCCTCGTGACTCCCGAGTGAGCCATGTAAACTGCTCTATGAGCCTCGCTCAGGATCAACATCCTCAACTTGTCATTTGGCGGTACGTAAATCCGACTTTTAAACCTTAATAACCCATCACTCTTAAATGAAAATCCCTCATATCGTGGTACCATCATTGTGTTCTGTCCGATAAAACCCTCGACCTCTTTGTACCAGTCATCATCATGCTGTAAAGTGAGAATATTTTCATGTAGATTCGTCTCAAGATGCAACACCGAAAAAATGCATGGTCTCCGACTCAAAGCATCCACCACTCGGTTCATTGTTCCCTTTATGTAAGTAATCTCAAAGTCGTACTTGCTAAGCAATTCCGACCAACGTCGTTGTCGCACGTTCAGGTCGCTTTGCATAAAAATGTGTTGTAGTCCACAATGATTAGTCCTTAGTTCAAATTTTCGTCCAACAAGGTAGTTTCTCCAAACCTTCAAGGCATATACGATGGCTAATAACTCCAAATCGTGCATCACGTAGTTCTCCTCATGCCTTCTCAGTTTCCTCGAAATCTAAGCAATAACTCATCCGTCTTGCATCAAGACTCTGCCTAAACCTTCCTTGGATGTGTTTGTGCATACCAAGAATTCCGCATCCATGTCAGGGACCTTTTGTATCTGCGTTGTCGTCAACAACTCTTTAAGCCTTCGAAATGCTCCCGCGCATTTCTCGGTTCAAACGAACTTCTTGTTTTTCTTCTGCAATTCTGTGATCGGATTTGCTATCTTTGAAAATCCCTCAACAAACCGTCGATAGTATCCTACTAAACCCATAAAGCTATGCACTTCAGTGACATTCGTCGGTGCAGGCCATTCCATGATAGCCTCGACCTTGGATGGATCCAAGGCGATGCCTTCGCCGGAGATGACATGCCCTAAGTAGTGAATCCTCAATTGATAAAAAGATCATTTGGACAACTTCCCATACAATTTGTGCTCTCACAAACACTGTAGTACCAAGCGCAAGTGCTTGTCATGCTCCTCCGTAGTTCGAGAGTATATCAAAATATCGTCAATGAACACTTGGACGAACTTGTCCAAGTACTCACGGAACCCCCGTTCATCAAACTCATAAATACCCCTGGGGCATTTGTCAGTCCAAACGGTAAAACAGTAAACTCGTAATGTCCAAATCTAGTCTTAAAGGCGGTCTTAGGGACATCCTCCTCCTTGATCTGTAACTGGTGATACCTTGATCATAAATCGATATTGGAGAACACCGTCGCACCCTTCATTTGATCAAACAGATCATCAATTCTCGGCAAGGAATACTGGTTTTTGATCGTGGCCTTGTTCAATTGACGGTAGTCAATGCAAAACCTCCATGATCTGTCCTTCTTTCGTATGAAAATAACTGGTGCACCCCATGGTGACACGCTAGGACGTATCAGTCCCAGGTCCAACAACTCCTTCAGTTGAATTTTTAACTCTTGTAACTTCGGGGTCGACATCCGATAAGGCATTCTTGCTATCGGTTCAGTCCTCGGTTTTAGGTCTATGGTAAACTCCAATTCCCTCTCTGATGGCATCCCAGGTAACTCCTCCGGAAACACATCCGCAAACTCTCTCACCACCAGAAGGCATTCTAGACCTTCCTCTACTCCCTTCTCGTTTAGCACAAGGATCGCATAAAGCTTTCACCCCTTGTGCATACTCTTCTGTAACTGTAAGGAAGAGATAAACCTTAGGGAAACTCCCTGGTTCCGTCCTACAATCACATGTCTTTGTCCTTTGTCAT
This sequence comes from Picea mariana, assembly GCA_032191745.1. NCBI lineage: Eukaryota > Viridiplantae > Streptophyta > Pinopsida > Pinales > Pinaceae > Picea > Picea mariana. Next base: position 80,510 of record JASDQU010102640.1, read on the forward strand.
CGACCAAGCTCAACTGTTTCGTCTTACAGTTGAGTATCACCTCATGCGATTCCAACCAATCCATACCAATCACAACATCATAAGATCCTAATATCATGACGTATAGGTTGGCCCTTGTGACAAACTCTCCCAAGTTAAGGACACAGCCCGTAACCTTTCCTCCAACCTTCTGTTTGGCTCCCGAGGCCATCTCCACAAATCTAAACTCATCTTGTTCGACTTCCTTTACCTTAATCCTTTTTAACGCTGCACCAAAAATGAAACTCTCAGTAGCACTGGGATCTATCAAAACACTAAGGGTCTGGTCAGTGATGGTACCTATCGTCTCGAGCACAGTCGGTTGGTGTTCTGCCTGGCGGTTATTCACCGCTGCATGAATCCGATGGGCCTTGCCCATATCTCCCACTGTAGTGGGTTCGGCTGATCCGTACACTTTGGTCCTCTCCACAGGACAGTCGCGCTGGTAGTGTCACTCCCCACACGTCCAACACCCCTTCTTCGGCCTAGTAGTCCTGGTACCCGAAGTAGAAGATGACGGCCCGTCAGCCTGGAACCCTGGTCTGTTCTGCTGAACAGGCCTAAACTGTTGGGCGACGCTACTGCTGATGCTGTGGTCCTCGATAAGGTGTCCACTGCTGAGGCATCGATCATCGGGGTGTAGTGAAAGTGGATCCCCTCTGGAAGCCACGATATCCCGGCGTATGTCTCACTAGTGTCTAGTGCTGCTCTGTTTCAGATGAAACCTGCCCTACTGGTCTCGCTGGAGTCCTGGTCTGACCCCCACTGATAAGATCCTCCTCTGCTATGAGGGCCTTCTGGATGACATCGTGCAAGGTTTGAGGCATCAAAATCCTAAAATTTGCACGCAGGCTTCCATTAAGGCCGAACACGAATCGGTTGACCTTAAGTTTCTCTGTGTTAAGGTGCGGAGCATACCGGAGCAGCTCCATCAAATGTGCCTCATACTCGGGCACCGTATGACCTCCCTTTCGTAAGGTATTGAACTCATTGAGCTGACGCTCAATGAATTCCTCTGAAAGCTACCTCTCTCGGAACTGTTCCTCGAACAGTTCCCATGACACATCTTCGACAGCCATGTTCAGTTGTGGTAGGAGCGTCTTCCACCATAGAAGAGTTCTCCCCTTCAGTTGAAAGACCGCCATGCGGACCTTCATGTTGGAGGTATAATCACGAAGTGAGAAGCACATTGCCATGTTCTCCAACCATGCCTCAGCGGCTGTGCCATCTAGGGCACCAAAGAACTTGGAAAATTTGACCTTCTTGAGTTCACGGTGAATGCTACCAGTAACGGCCGGTGCACGTGGCAGAACCTCAGCGGGTGCCGACGCTCTGGCCTCATCTCTGTCTGAACGGTTGATCAGTGCCTCGAACATGCGCTGGAAAGATCTCATCATCCCCAAAACATCTCCAACTGCTATCTACTCCTGTCCGAGAACCTGCTTGTCTCCCTGGGGGTTAGACCCCTCAAGTGTGGATGCTACTGGAGAGGTCGTGCCTCCTCCCCTAGCACCCCATCGTCTGCCTCTGCAGCGTCCTCTAACCATGATTACCTACACGCACACAATCAACTCGATTAGCAACAGTATAATCCGATCATGTCAATGAAAGCCGTAGTGATCCCAAGTCACGTGTTGAACCAGCTTTGATACCATATGTAACGGTCCTCCTCGTCACGATGAAAAACCCCTTATAACAAGTGCAATTTTTTTTTTTTTCATGTGTGCATGTGTACAAGGGTAACAAGACATTATACTCTGCACCGCCACATGACGACGAATCATGAAGCATACAACTGTGATATCAACATAAAGATCTAAGATGCATAAAAACATCTGCCAGCAATGAACAACAATAAACCGACAAAAAATAAGACTGACTACCCGCCTATCCTACCCTACAGTGGTTAGGACCTCCAAGACACATAAGTAATACTCAAGCCTAGGTTCCCATCGATTTTAACCATTTAAGGTCTCAGGTTTGGCGAGTGTTCTAAGGAACATAGAGGTGTCTACATCGTGCCCGACACAAGCAGACCAAGCAATAAATCATTTACAACCAAGTACAACAAAAGTTAATGAACGACCACATCCTCTACTGAAGGCACAGTCAAAAGGACACTGATAATAACCAACCATTAGTTAAGACTCAGCATTACCTACGACTCAATTGGTAACAAGTACAGTTTCAACACTTTGTTCAGTTTCTATTGGTCGACGAGTTACCAACCCAACCTTAAAAATGTATATTCAATTAGATGCAAACCCCAATTACTAAGTCATGATAACTTCTTCTACTTAATTCGAGGACATTATACTATATATGTTTACCACTAACAATAAAATTACGATACCGTTACTATAAAATAATGAGCACATTATATTTAGATCATAATAACTTTGCGAAAATAACAACCACAGTTCATCTTACCATAAAACTACAATGTCATTACCATAAAACTACAACACCATCACATTTTAAATTACCATAACTTTGCAATAAAAAGAATCACATTACAAGACAATGACAACTAAAACAACCAGTAAGGCAATTAACTTAGTCTATTCCAACCTCCAATGCGAGCCCAACCTTGCATGTCTAAAGTGCATAAGGACATTATGGTAAAATCTAAATTAGTCTTAAACCAACTCATCGAGCAATTTTAAATTACAAAAAGGGCATCGAGATACTATTTAATTCAACTTGCCTTAAATATTAATGGTTGCTATGAGTGTTTGTTTTAAGGTTGATATCTAATAATCATGTAGGTATATAACAATGTCCCAAGAAGAAATTTATGTACATCTCATCAATCTTTTCCCAAAATTCTCATTCCACCAATAATAATAGAGAAAACATTTCATGACTCTCACTATACTAATCGTTTAAAAACTTAACAGTTTCATTACCAAATAAAGATATCTAATTAAAATTCTATAATATTCTTAAACATCATCCATTCTGATTAAAAGGGAGAATCTACACCATGGTAGATCATGTGTATTTTCGATACACCACATAACCTGATAGAATAATAAAAGCTACATAAGAGATATTACTAATCAAAGAAAACGAAGAATAAAAAGGAAGCCAAAAATTGCCTTTTGGAAGCAAGGAATAACACAGGTTGTAACTACTGACGACGATCATTTCATCAGCTGATCGTCGACAAATATAATTTGATGAATCTGCAGGCGATTAAATCCAAGGCGGTCTGAAAAATGCAAGTGACTATGGTCCAATTCGACTGCAAACTTGAGGTTGTTCTGCGATTACAATGAGAACCAATTCTTCCCTTAATCAAGCAACTTTTCTGCTAAAAAGCGGTTAAAGAATTATTGCCAGGAAAGGGTAAAGGTAAAATGCAGGGTACTGACACTTAAGTAAGTTGGCAGCCTAGACTGAAGTCAATATGGTAAAAGGTGAAGTCAACAAAAGGGAAACTAAGAATGCATGCCAGAAATCACGAAATAGATTTGGCAGCTAACCATTAGGCTTGCAACTCATGCGGCAAGTGTCAGAAAACCAGAACCCCAAAGATGGTGAGGTGTTGGCGTATTGTCAAGGTGGTTTCACAGTAGAGGAGGGTTACTACAGTCGCAGAAGTAGGGTGCAGCCATCAATAACAGAGGTGCAGATTTAAATGGTCATTGAGGTGAAAGATATGAGTTAAAAGGTATCGGTCGAGCTTTTAAAATGAGTTACACTCCAAACTGAAGGTAAGCAGGAAGGTTCGTTACCCTGATGAAAATGGCAGGTTCGTTACCTCTAAATAATCCAAGAAATGCACAGGTCGGAATGACGGATTTGTTGGCCAGAAACACATAAAGAATAAAAAAAAATTACCCTGGTGGAAATGGTAGGACACATCTTCAGAAGTAAAGTATAATCGAAAGGCCAAAAGCAAAGTCTAGAAATCGTGGCATGAGTTGCTAACAGGAATGCTACGACTATCCTAGAGTTTCTTTAAAAATATTTTCGTCAATGGATTTCACAGCCATTACACAATAACATACAGTAACAAAATTTCACAAGGATTATAATGCTTCCATGCACATACGGCGACAAATTCTAATTACCAGGGATTGCCAACTGATTTTAAAACTGCGGCAACATTAATTAAATACCAAGATGCCACATCCATGATCTATGAATTCGCCATTACCTCCATTATCTAACACAGTTGAAATTCTCTTTATTTATTTAATAACAGAGGTAATATAAAATCTATTAGAGAACTAATTCGCTACTAAACGCCTCCATGAAAACACAACAATGCATTATCCGTCACAGTGAATGTCAATGGTTGTAAACTACACATCAACAATTTAAATGCAGATATAAAACGTCCGGGAAAATACAGCCGCGAAGAGTCACGCAGAAGCAAGGATCCAAACCAAGGAAAAGTAGAACCCCAACCAGAATGCAGACCATAAAATTTTAGGCATTCAACGAATGGGCAAAGGCTCAAGACAAATTCATCCATCATTACTGTGTAGAGACAAAAATGCAGAGAAAAAGGGCCATCAACAGTAACAGGGTTAAGTTGCGAGTGAGGTGATACAACACAGTGCAGGTTCAATCATCAAAATAATAAACGCATAGATAAGAGCTTCACCATGAATTAAATTTCAAGGTAGTAAAATGCAGACAAGAAGGAATACGCAAAAATGTCCAACGAGATATAAACATGAATGAAAAATGAGATAATACTATGTGTAAGCATGCCGACTTCATTTATAATCCTCATTCAGATCCAAGCATAAATTCCTAGTGCATTCTACTCCACAAAATAACGAGCGTACCTTTGCCTTATCGCCTGCCTTGAATGACGTCCGTGCGCTCCGTGTCGGTCCTGCTCATCGACCGTCGAGACCTCACCGATACCTCCCAGCCAACGCTAGGGGTACTCTACTTCCCCCTTATCCCCCTGAGACGCAAAGGGGCCACACACTATCCAGATGGTACGTCTAGCTCCCAACTCTCCTCACAAGGTTGAGCTACCACTCCTATTCGAGCTGGGAAATCCCAACTCCTCACAAGTAAATCAGTCAAGTCACAATTCGACAACGTAACGTTACGCTAATAGCCGATCCCCCTTTCTTCCTTCTCCTCTCTCTCTTTTATAGAATTTTAGAACTTCCCAACTTTTTTTTTAATCTCATTAAATTTTAAGTTTTAATAAAAATCTTCCATAAATTCTCCTTCGCACAAGTGTCATCCATCCCTCACTTTCCTCCAATAATTATTTTCTTTAAATTAATAATGGTCTCATTTCCCTCACCCACCTAGAGTTGCTCCTAAATTTACTCCTAGATGTTCCTAGATTCCCTTATAGGTTTTAAATACTTTCCCTAAAATGAAAATGCTAAGTCAATTCAAAATGAGAAGGTTCTTGAATGCAGATTCTTTACTTAGTTGACCTCTTGCTTTTTACCATAAGTTCCCTCTTTCCATTTTTATGTCACCTCCATTCCCTTGTTTCCTAATTTTTATTATTCCCTTCTTTCCCCTTTTTATTAGAGCCAAAATGGCAGTTGCGCAAATTAACCCATTTTCTTTTTTATTAATAATTTAATATCTTTTACACTTTCACAAGTTAAATAATTAAATTCTTCTTTACCCCCTCCTTTTTTTTTCCACATATTTTATTTAAGTTCTTACTCTCTTCAGTTTTTCCAAAAATTTATGAAGTCCACAATTATTACTTAAGTGGTTTTTATTTTAAACTTTATTATTTTATTTTTAGAGAGATAATTTCTTACGTGTAGACATAATTTTACCCCTAGCGTAGTTTTAGACTTAGGACTTAGATTCTGAACTAGGCGACATTTTAATTAGGAAGGTTGTTTTAAAATTTCTTAATGAGATATTAGTCTTAGGGCCATCTAGGTTCATTCCTTTAACATCATCAATGCGACGTGCCGTTCAGGATGCACTACGTGCTCCAAGGGTGCGACTCACCTCTAGTGTTTCTTTTGCGTGACGTTCCCTTCAGGATGCACCATGTGCTCCAAGGGTGCCACTCGCCTCTTGTGTTTCGTTTGTGCAACATGCCCTTCAGGATGCACCACATGCTCCAAGGGTGCCACTCGCCTCTTCACTGATTGGTAGACATCAATAACCCCTAGAGTCAACACTCCGCCAGGTGAAGTTGTGGGAGACTAAGGTCTTCTAAGGAATAAGACCCCAACCTTATTTCATGCCCCTTAGAATCATCGCGAGCAACTATCGCAGTCTACCCTCACGGCATCGTGGGTCCTCTCAAACTAGGTAATCGTTAACCTACAGTTCGAGCCATGGAGGGAGTGCTAGTAGGTTGTGGCAGGGTTGTTGTCCACCCCTCTCCTTCAACCTCTCTAGCAGTTGTGTGTGTGGTCCCTTTACTTCATATGTGTGTCTGGTCGGCAAGCTATCGTCAGCCTGCATCATCAACAATTATGTCAGAACATGTCCACATCATATCATCTAATCAGATGTACTAAAATCATAGTAAAATAATCAAACCCCAATAGCACACTCCCTGACTCGATCCAGAGTCCAAGGGTTTCGTCGATGCCTCTGCATCCTCAAGGTCCAAAACCTTGCACACTCGATAAAACTGAGTCAATAGCACCTGTCTATGTCAATGCAGTAAAACATCATGTCATCTATCATAACGCATCATAATCAAGGACAAATGTTTTAATATCATAATCGTCTGGATCACTTGCGAGCAAGTGTCCTCAAAGAATAAGTGTTCTCAGTGCGATAGAGCGGGATGTTACATATTCTGAGACGTTTCCAATGGTATATGGAATTCCCTCTAACTCCCTAGGAATGAGGAGATATGAATTTTTCCATCCGACAACCTAGCCAAAAAATTTAGGTTGGCTCAACTAGTCTTTATAGGTTGGACTCAAAAGTGAGGACAAAAGTATTATAAATACAGGATCGACATGCTCATTTATAAAGAAACCAAGCAAGATATCAAGTCTAAGGTGAAAATAAGTGATATGAGGTGCGCTAAAGGAGAGGGGGTGTATTTTTGGGATCTAAAGGTGTGAAATAGAAGTTTGAAGGGGTTTTCTTGGGATTTTCTTGTTCTTAAGGTGTGTTATGAAGGAGTGAAGGTCAATGATTTTGTAATGTATGTTTTTTTGAGGTTGTAATGCTACAGTCTGGGATCATATTCTGGAAATGATGTTGTGAGGTTCGCTAGGGAATGCAGGCTACACATGACTAGGGTTTGATCGATTGTCTATGGAATGAAGCATGCAGGTGAACTCAAAAGTACTCTGTGTATGAAGATATTGGGCTGGTTTCTACACATATCTTATTGAGTTGGTGCTTAGGTGAGGGAATTGGTGTCTCCAATAGGTTGGTGCTTGCAAATATTGTAACATTAGGTTGGTGCCTACATGTGTTGTTGAGTTGGTGCTCAGTTGAGGAGATTAGTCTCTTTGGTAGGTTGATGCCTACATATTGTTGAGTTGGTGCTCAGTTAAGGAGATTGGTGTCTCTAGTAGGTTGGTGCCTACAATCTTTGTAACAGTAGGTTGGTGCCTATAGAGGTTTATAAAGATAAGTTTTATGGTTTTCTCTCGATTGGGTTTCCATGTTAAACTCTATGCCTTGTGATTTGAGTTTATATGTGATTATTGTTTCCAAGCTAATGAATAAATCATGAATGGTTAAATAAAGTAAAAAGAATGACCATCATGGCCTAAAGTATTTTTTTGAGAAGACACACTTGAATGCCAAGCAAGCTAGATGGTTGGAATTTCTGTGTGAATTTGATTTTGAGATCAAACACATAAAGAGAAGAAAATAAATTTATTGATGCACTTAGCAGAAAAATGCATGTAATGCATCTAGCCATTATTAACATTTTCCGATCATATTTAAAGAAGAGAGTTATTGGTTTTCTAAAGATGAACATTATATCCAAGTGAAATATAGATTGCGACAAGAGAAATTAGAAAAGAGATATGAAGGTTATTAGTGGGATGATGATGGGTTTCTTATTTATAAAAATAGAATGTATATTCCTAATTCTTTATATTTGAGAAGAATTATTATGTATGGACTACATAAAATGCCATACTATGGACATCCAAGTTACAAGAAAATGATTTCTATAGCAATAAATCAATACTTTTGGCCTAGGATGAAGAAGGATGTTGCTCAATACTTTGCTATATGTATAAAATTTCAGCAAGTTAATGTTGAACATCAACATCCAATTGATTTATTGCAGTCTTTACCAATTTCAAAATGGAAATGAAAGGTATTAATTATGGATTCTATTACAAGGTTTCCAACTACAACAAGGCATCATGATTCTATTATGGTTGTAGTGGATAAATTGTTTGAAACAAAAAACTTATTCTTATTAAATCCACTCATGAGACCAATGATATTGCAAGGATATTCATGAGGGAAATATTCATATTGTAAGGGTTACCCCAATAAATTGGATCTGATAGGGATACAAATTTTACATGTAACTTTTGGAAGAGTCTTTTTGCAGACTTGAGCACCTAGCTAAATTTTAGTAGTTCTTACCACCTAGAGATAGATGGATAGACTAAAAGAGTAAATCAAGTGATTGAAAACATGTTTCACATGTATGTGATGGAAAAACGATCCAAATGGGAGGATTTACTACACCTAGTAGATTTTTCATATAACAATGGCCATCTAACATCATTGAAAATGAGTCCATTTGAATCTTTATATGGTAGAATATGTAGGACACCAATGAGCTGGAATAATCCAGTGACTAGAATTTTTCTTGGGCCATAAATGCTTAAGAAAATGGGGTAGGAAATCGCTAGAATTAGGTAGAATTTGATGGCAGCCCAAGACAGGCAGAAAAGATACGCAAATTAAAATAGGGTACATAAATAAATTTTAGTTGGGGATCATGTTTTCCTCCAAGTGAGGCTAAGGAAGAGTTCCTTGAAGCTTGGAAGTTGTGCCAAGCTAGAACCAAGATATTGTGGGCCATTTGAAGTGCTTGATAGGATATAGCTAGTTGCAGATAAAATTGCGTTGTCTACTCACAATCAAGTTCATAATGTTTTCCACGTTTCTTTGCTTAATAAATATGTACATGATCTTAACCATGTGATTGATTGTGATGTGATCTAGGTGGAACCAAAGGGAGAGTTCCAAACAAAACCATCGTGCATCCTCAACAAGAAAGTAACATTGCTTCAGAACTGAGCCATCGAACATGTATAGGTGTAATGGAAGCACTATGGTCCTAATGAGGCTACATGGGAGTTGGAGGATGCCATGAATGAGGCATGCCCATTTTTGTTCTAAATTTTGAAGCAACACCAAGGCCAATGCATTCCAAAAGGGGGGAGAATGTAATGCCCGAGTTTTGACCCTTGACATSTATTCACTCAAATTATGTAAACATCATAAATATACAAGTATGGATTCCTAATGTCGATTTCAAGATTAAGGCATGACTAAGAAATAACTAAACATATATAAACCATGTATTAAACTTGCATAAAAATTGAGGCTTACAAAAAAATATATAATTTAATAATAATAAATACATCCATTAATATTAATACGATGGAATAGCTAAATTTCAAAATGATATGAGGTTAATAACTTAAAAGGCAACTAACCACTACTTTGATGCATTTGTAAAAGAGACATTTATGATTCAGATTTGTCATATATAAATAATTTTTTTTATTTTTTTATTGAATATGTTTTATATTTATATGGTTCATATTATAAGTTTTATATTTATATATGGTCTATATTATAATTATTTAATTAATTATTATATTAGTAAGAAGTATCATTTTTTTTATTTATATTGAAAAATGAAATTTATATATTATTATAAATTATTTTTTAAAATTTATATAAAATATATTTTAATACATAAAAATATTTTAATTATAAAAATAAAATAAAATACATAAATATTAAATATTAAATATATATAATTTAATAATAATTTGTTTTAAAAGTACATGTAACAGTAAAAACACACTTATACAATATTACAAGTATAAAATTTATTTCATTTGATTATATATAGAAATTAACAAACACAATAAACAATTAATCAAACTCTTAAATTTGTTTTATTTGATTATATATATAGAAATTAACAAACACAATAAACAATTAATCAAAATCTTATCAAAAGGCATCGCAGGCATGAATTCTTTGACTATGAATCCATGATTAAAATTAATAAATACGCTAATATACAATCCCACATTCATAAAGTGTATGGCTGTTAGAAATGGATTCTTCTCTGATAATATATAATCCCACATCCATAAAGTGTATGGCTGTTAGAAATTGACTCTTCTCCGATAGTTCATTAAAGGGACACACATAACATCGAGTGATTCGCCCATATATAACACTATCTCTCCCCACCGGATTCATTCTCCTCCGGGGGACAAATCACATCAAAATAATTTTCTATCAGGGATATTTTGTTGATTCAATTTTTTTTTTCATGCATATTTTGTTAATTCCGTTATTAAAAATATGCTTTATCAAATCCTTTGGTTATAAATATTTTCTTAAGTTTTTAATTTAAAATAAATTTTTATATAGAAAGATTTCAGTATTCTAAATGTATGATAGATTTCAGAATTAAAATGGACTTATTTTTATTATATATAATGTGTCAACTCTATTTTAAACATAAAAGAATTATACATCTCCCTCGTAATAAACAACACATCATTAAAATGTTTTAATATATATATATATATATATATATATATATATATATATATATATATATATATATATATATATTTCATTAGAATATTTTATTTATGGTCTATATTGAATTATATATATGTGGTCTACAATGATTTTTTTTATACATGGAAATAAAAAGCATTTGTATGTGGAGTAAGAAATTTTTTAATTTTATTTATTTATGGTTGATATTGAAATATTTTTGCTATTAATATTTTTTTAGTGTCAACTCCATGTAAAACATGGAAGGAATAATACCTCCTTGTAAATAATTACCTTTCTACTTAATCTTCAATCTCCTTTAGAAAAAAAATCTCATCAAAATAATTAAAAAAAAACAAAAACTAATCATATCACAAAGATTCATATATTTTGAGATATCAACAATATGTTTTAAAGATTCATATATTTTTAACGTATAGATATATTCAATGTTTTGAAATTTTATACTGGAAAAAAAAAGTAAAAATTGACATCAAGATAACTAATATATCACTAACATATAAACTGAACTAAACATTGATTCTCATACCAGGTTCAACTTAACAAGAAGACAAGTTACATCTCCTCCCATGGTGCAAACTAATCACATCAAGATGTCTGTACAAAATCCTAACCAGATTATGATCTAATCCCTTAATCTATTTTACCAACATTTATATGGTTGAATTCCCAGAAAAAAAGAGTCAAAAAGGTAGAATGTTTAAACAATTTCCTAAACCCTTTATGTTTAGGGTGATCAATATCCAACTTGTTACAGCGTCTTTAAGACTCTGTAGTGGATGGATGCCTCATCGATGATGTATAAACCCATGCATTAACCCATGGTAGACCAACTAAAACGACTTACGTACATCAACCCAGTCGCGTATGCCCATTGCTGCATCATAGAAGCATAGCGTATGCAGATGCCCATAGTTGTTGCAGTGCAATGATTGCCATACATTGATTGTCGACCAAGGTTGAGGGATGAAAACCAATCAGAGATTTGAAGGGACTCAACATATAGGAAGACATCATGCCCAATTTGAATTTGAGCATAGCATGCCCATTTGAATTTGAATTTGAATTTGAAATGAGCTCGCTCATTTTTGAAAATTTCAGCACCATTCCATTCATATTTCTGAGTTATTCACCTAACAAAAAGGCTTACAAGTGCTATAATCTAAGATTGCACAAAATAGTGGAAAGTGCAAATGTAAAAATAGATGATCTAAATTGAGAAAAATTAAATCTCAAGATGAATAAAAAATTAACAAATGGAAAATGACTAGTGATGATGAAGAACATGGTGAATCATAAGATGAAGAAGGTATTGAAGAACTACAAGAGAATGCAACACAAACTGATGAAGATAAGGATGAGGAAGAAACACCCTTACCAAAAACACCATAAAAAAGAGTTCAAAAGAATCACCCTGAAAATAAAATTATAGGAGATAAAGAAGCAGGAGTAGAAACAAGAGGGAAAATTAGCTTTGATTCTGAACAGAAAATGCTTTCAGTAATAGAACCCAAAAAATTTGTAGAAGCACCATAAAAAAGAGTTCAAAAGAATCACCCCGAAAATCAAATTATAGGGGATACAGAAGCAGGAGTAGAAACAAGAAGAAAAATTAGATTTGATTCTGAACAAGAAATGCTTTTAGTAATAGAATCCAAAATTTTTGCAGAATCCAACAAGAGTGAAAACTAGATAAAAGCAATGAATGAGGAACTTGATCAAATTGAGAAAAACCATACATGGGAACCTATTCCTAGACGAAAAGACAAGAATGTGGTAGGAACCAAGTGGATATTAAAAAAAAACTCAATGATGGACAGATCATAAAGAACAAAACCATATTAGTATGCAAAGGATATTCCCAAGTGCAAGGTATTGACTTTGAAGAGAATTTTTTTCCAGTAGCAAGACTAGAGGCCATCAGAATGTTCCTAGCATTTGCACACTTCAGAAACTTCAAAATTTATCAAATGGATGTCAAGTCAACATTCCTGAATAAAACATTAGAATAAGAAGTATATATAGAGAAACCAGAAGGATTCATATTAACGGAAAATCAAGACTATGTGTGAAAACTAAAGAAGGCTATGTATGGTCTTAAACAAGCCCCTAGAGAATAGTTCTCAAGACTTGATTAGTATCTACAAAAACAAGGATATGAGAGAGGGACTACTGACAACAACCTATATATCAAAATTGAGGATCAAGATACGATTTTTGTATTGGTATATGTAGATGATATCATATTTGGAAGTAATCTTACTATACTAAGAAACACATTTTCTACAGAAATGTAGAAAGAGTTTGAAATGTCTATGCTAGGAGAACTAAGTTTCTTCCTAAGTTTACAAGTCACTCAAACAGATAAAAGAATATTAATTTCCAAAACTAAATATATCAAATAAATGATAAAGAAATTCCAAACGGAAGACAATAAAGCCATGTGCACTCCCATGGTCATAGGATGCAAAATAATCGTAGATGATGATTCACCAAGAGTAGACCAAACCATGTACATATCAATGGTTGGTAACCTGTTATATGCAACAACAACAAGACCAGATATCTTGCAAGTTGTAGGAGTAGTAGGTAGATCTCAATCTGCACCTAAACAAACTCACATGAAGGTAGTAAAAAGGATATTCAGGTATCTTAAATGAACACTAGAGTTTGGTTTATGGTTTCCAAAAACAAAATATTTTACATTAACTGCATATATTGATGCAGGTTGGGTTAGTAGTGTAGATGACAAGAAAAGTACTAGTGGAGGAGAATTCTACTTGGGAAAATTTTTGGTATCATGGTTAAGTAAAAAACAGACATCTGTATCACTAACTACAATGGAAGTAGAGCACATTGTTGCAACATCTTGCGACACACAAGTAATCTAGATGAAACAGACCCTAGAAGTTGTACAAGTGAAATATGATTACCCAAACACTTTTAACTATGACAACACTAAGAATCATGTTGTAACAACCCTAGTAGAATATATGTTTAGGGATTATTAAGTAAAAATTTATTAGGTAATTAATTTTTCTAACATGTTATTAACTAAACAAAGATTGGTATAATGATACTAATTAAATATTAACTAATTAATTAATTGTTATAATTTGATTAATTAATTGAATAATTAATTACCTGTTACATTCATTGACATGGGTATTAAATTTAAAAGGGTTAATAAATTTAATTGTTTAAATTAAAGGATTACGTATACGGAGGGGACAAGAAGCATTAATAAATGGATAATGAACATCAATAATTGGATAAGGAGAATTAATAATCAGATAAGAAAATGAATTTGGGGATAAGGAAAGGGGAAGCAGGATATGAGGAGGAGGCTTACAAAAGAAGGAGGATCATTTTTTTTGGAGGGTTCTCTTGGATTTGCACAGGGGAGTTTGAGTTCTGTAGTCGGGAAGGATTAGTACAGGGGGCACCAGTTTGCTGGGGGTTTTGGGCACGGGGGCCAAGATATCCATATGGTATCCTGGAGCTAGGAAGCTGTCCTAGTTGGCAGGGTGGAAACATGGTTTGGGGCATAGTTGGTTTGTGGCTTCAAGCTGGGCAAGGCAGCAGTAGGAAGGTCAACAAGACAAGCGGAAGAAGCAAGAAGGTCAACAAGACAAGCGGAAGCAGCAGGAAGGTCAACAAGACAAGCGAAAGGTTATCATCATACCAAGGTATTTTAATTTACGTATTTGTTTTATGCAATTTAGGGAATATTAAGGGTTATAAGGTTGTTTGTAAGCTATTATGTTCAGTTCAATAAATTTTGGTTATATGCTGATTATGAAGTAAAATAAAATGTTAGGTTAGCATTCCTTAAATTAAATTTATTTTGGGTTTTATAAGGCTTTGTGGAGCCAAACCCTACACATGGTATCAGAGCCCTGGTTTAAAATCTGGAACCAAGGGCCTACCTACCTACCTACCTACCTACCCACCTAACCTGTAAGCCAAGTATACATTGATTTTAAGTATATATATTCATTAATAGGACATATTAATGTTAGAGTTTTAACTACTTCTGAGTATTACCTTTATAAGAAATTGTTAAACTATAAACCAGACACTTTAACCACTTTTCCATTTTTGTAAAATTCATTATAATAGCCCATAAAAATAAATAAATATATAAATAGATTTTTTTTTTCTTTTCAAAACTCCTTTTGCGTTCGTCTATTCTTATTCATACAAACTCCTCTATCTGTATCAACAAAAAATGGTCAAACTTTGTAGTTAAGTCGGGAAACTGGGATTGGAATTATGCTAGACAATTTACATATAAATCTTCAAAACAAAAATTAAACAAAAAACATTAAAAAAAAATGAGAGTATGCTGGACACAATTTATACATAAATCTCCAAAAATTAAACAAAAACATTACAAATATAGCTACACCATCTTTAGGGCCTCATACTAAGAGGATCAATCTATTTTCTCGATCCTTTCTCGGCCCTCAACAAGTCACCTGCGAATTTCACATTCAAAGTTAGGGAGGCTTCTTAGGATCCTTCCTCCATTACTTTAAAGAAAAAAAAAGAATATAATATAATAATAAAAAAAAATAGTTGGGTACTGTATAGTACCGCCTTCATCATCTTTCTTCTCCACTTGCCACGAGTTGAACTCACTACTTCTCTTACAATGCGTACATTGACAACCAAGAGACTAGCGAGGAACAATGAATAGAGACTAGCATGTGTGGTCTTGCCAAAACTGTGATCAAAATACAAAACTGTGATGAGAAATCAAAATTATCACTTTGAGAAATCCAAATTACTTGAAATTTACACTTTCAAAATCAAAAGTCGCACTTTCAAAAATCAATATTCTTACATGTTGAATCTAATTTTGCTCTCAAGAAACATTGACCTAGTTCCACTCCACTCCCGAACAACCCGCTCCACTATTGGGACCCGCCCCTGCATGCACTATATCCTTCTACGTCGAGGGGTAGGAGCCTCATAATAGCTTCTGCAACCTCATATGATGGGGCGCATAAGTATGGTCCACCGGCCATGCCTGCCCCATTGCGGTATAATCTTAAACACTGATATTCACACTTTGAAACACAAAATTCACAACCTTTTAGTTTAGATTTTTACTTATTAGCCCAAGTTAAATGAAATGTTCATTTTTAAATCTTTTTGATTAACTCATCAAACGCATTTAACCTGAACAACGAATTTAACCTTCACACAGTTTGATGAAACAAAAAAAACAAACATATTTTCAGGCTTAAAATCCATGTGAACATGTTTCAATTCCTGCATATCTGCCAAACAGTGAGAAGCAGATTGATTAAGAAAGGCTATCATCAGAACCTCTTGTAATAGGTTGTAGTCAAATAGTGGAATTTCTTAAACCGCTCAATTTCTCTGGCAGAAAGGATGTTTAGAAATTTAGCACAAAACACATAAATCAAGGGCCAACACAAAGCACCCAAGGTCAAGGCACCATGCCACATGGAAGAGGAGCCCACGAGGCAGTTCCACTATGCTCTACGCGTCCAATGGTCAACAGCACCATGCAAACTCAGAACTCCCCCAAATCGACCCAGAACATGCCAGGTGTCGTATCTTAGGCACAGTAGACCGACACGCTATCCAAACGAACACCTATACACAATACACAACACAAATCCAGCGCACAAGCGCCAGGATCGAATGCTTAGCCTCAGATTTGGTTAATTATTTCAAAACCCAAATGGTGAAAAACGTGCCAGACTCACATGGCAGCAAATTTCAATTTCCAGTCACATTGCCTGTGGTCGCCGCGATAAGGAAAGGAGGTGGTCTTTGAAAGGAAGGAGCCCACGGGCCTATTCTTGCACCACACAGCCCGAACGCAGCGCCCAACCATGGTCGAGGAGCTGCACAAACACAAAATAATATTTTTTTTATATATTTTATCAAAAATATAA
>JASDQU010102640.1:110651-140727 GCA_032191745.1 Picea mariana
TTAAGTACAAATTTATTAGGTAATTAATTTTCTAACATGTTATTAACTAAACAAAGATTGGTATAATTATACTAATTAAATATTTATTAATTAATTAATTGTTATAATTTGATTAATTAATTGATTAATTAATTACCTGTTACATTCATTGACATGGGTATTAAATTTAAAAGGGTTAATAAATTTAATTGTTTAAATTAAAGGATTACGTATACGGAGGGGATAAGGAGCATTAATAAACGGATAAGGAACATTAATAATTGGATAAGGAGCATTAATAATCGGATAAGACAATGAATTTGGGGATAAGAAAAGGGGAAGGAGGATATGAGGAGGAGGCTTACGGAAGAAGGAGGATCATTTGTTTTCGAGGGTTCTCTTGGATTTGCACAAGGGAGTTTGAGTTCTGTAGTCGGGAAGGATTAGTACAGGGGGCATCGATTTGCTGGGGATTTTGGGCATGGGGGCCAGGATATCCATATGGTATTCTAGAGCTAGGAAGCTATCCTAGTTGGCAGGGTGGAAACACGGTTTGGGTAGAGTTGTTCTGTGGCTTCAAGCTGGGCAAGGCAGTAGCAGGAAGGTCAACAAGACAAGCAGAAGCAGCAGGAAGGTCAACAAGACAAGCGAAAGGTTAGCATCAGACCAAGGTACTTTAATTTACGTATTTGTTTTATGCAATTTAAGGAATATTAAGGGTTATAAGGTTTTTCATAAGCTATTATGTTATGTTCAATAAATTTTGGTTATATGTTGATTATGAAGTAAAATAAAATGTTAGGTTAGCATTACTTAAATTAAATTTCTTTTGGGTTTGATAAGGTTTTGTGGAGCTGAACCCTACACATGTTATGCATTTTAAAACTAAACATATCCCAATTAAATACCATTTTCTAAGAGATCAAGTTTCTCAAAAGGTATTCAAAGTAGAATATATTAATACTAAAGACCAAATTGCAGACATATTCACAAAACCTCTACTAAGAAGTACCTTTGAAAATCTTAGACAAAAATTGGGAGTAATTCCCAAACCTCATTAAAAACTACAAAATCAAAAAAAAAAAAAGGAGCACATGGACAGGGGGATCATCACCTTAGGGGGGGTGAAAAAATGTCCTTTCTGCCATTGTTTACAGTGGGGAGAATACATGGTAAACCTCAGTTAAAACAAAGAGTTTTTATTTTGTTTCCACCAATGCCAAAGGGGGATAACATTGGACATGGTATTATGTTGTCATTGATGTCAACAAGGGTTAATATGGATTTATCATCCACACAAGTACCTAACTATACTAGTTTCAGGAATAGGCAGTAAAGAATTGTAACGTATCTGGGTTGCCAAGCCGGGAAGCTCCACTAAAAAACTTGCATGCTCTGTTATGATAATCAAACTACCATACCCAGGAATAGACCTGCTGGGATATGGAATACATAGCTCTTTTTTGAAACATCATACATATAAAATTAAACAACTAATATGCATTCTACTAATACACAAATTAAATGTGGAAATCACAGTAAAACATACATGCAACAACACATGCCATTCTTATAAATATAAAGACATGTACATGATACACAACATACAAATTAACATAGAAATGGTACTCATATTTTTATGAGAAGACCACCAACTTCATGCAGACCTTCCACATACCTCCCAGCCTTAGACCATGCTGCTCCAACCTATCAGCAGTGGGTCATCCCTGAGCTGGGAATAAACTCCACCCAGGGAAAAGAGATTCCTAGGCTAGGATGAGACTATGGAAAGTTGCATAATGCAACAAGAAGGATTCCCTCCCAGGAGCCTACTTACGCCCACTGCTCACAGACTATCATTCCCCGCATTCTTGTCCCACCTCGGGAATATACACCTTCATTGTTCCACAATTGTAGTATACCTAGGGATGTAATATGCGGTACCTAGGGAGGTACCCAATGAGAATGTGGTTATGTATTATTAGTAGAAGTCATTTAATATATGAGAATGTGATCATTCAATGTAAGGTGGACTAGGTCCACTATATTAATAAAGGCCCACTATGGTAGTTAGATGTAATAAATGTGAGAAGGCTCTCTAGAAGGTTCCTAGGAGATAGAGAGAGCAATATAAAGAAGTGTAAGAAATGTAATGAAACATAGTGAAAAATATTTTGAATCTATCAAGAATTTCTTGAGGAGTGTTATCATTCCTTAAGGATTAATATATGGTGTTACCCTACCTCAAGGGTTTTGACTATTTCTTGTGTTCAATGATTTGGTGAATGGTTTGGATTATTCGTGTTGATATTGTGGGTTATTTTGAAATTCATCTTCATATCTATTCAAGTAATTAACAATTGATATACCTAGGGAGGTACCCAATGGGAATGTGGTTATGTATTATTAGTGGAAGTCATTTAATATATGAGAATGTGGTCATTCAATGTAAGGTGGACTGGGTCCACTATATTGATAAAGGCCCACTATGGTAGTTAGATGTAATAAATGTGAGAAGGCTCTCTAGAAGGTTCCTACGAGATATAGAGAGATATATAAATAAGTGTAAGAAATGTAACGAAACATAGTGAAGAGTATTTTGAATGTATCAAACATTGCTTGAGGAGTGTTATCCTTCCTTAATGATTAATATATGGTGTTACCCTACCTCAAGGGTTTTGACGATTTCTTGTGCTCAGTAATTTGGTGAATGGTTTGGATTATTCTTGTTGATATTGTGGGTTATTTTGAGATTTATATTTATATCTATTCAGTACTTAACAATTGGTATCAGAGCACTTTCCTTGGCCAAAGAAGGGAAGAATATTTTTATCTTTTCGCATATTTTTTCTAGGGAAAAAATAGGGCGGTTCACTTTAGGTTCATATATGAAACTTTTTGTGTATAATTTGGCGAAAACAATTGGATATTTGAATTCCTCTCAGAAAAATACCCAATTTAAAAAATTAAATCTGTTGAAACAGAGTCTGGGAAGTAAAGCTATGAACATTTTAAATTCAACAGTTTTTCAGGGTTTTTCTGGAAAAAGTCGTGATTTTCCGCAGTAATTTATTTTTAAACCCTAGTTTTTGTTGCAAATTTATTTCAAGCAAGATGTATTTTACTAGAAAGGATGATGGCCCTAGTATTTAAAAATATATACAATCTCAAAATTCATCATGGAAATATCATTGGAGAATAGGTCTACACTATGGTTTTCAAGAAGATGCTCGCATACGGTGGAACTCATTTAATTATAATGAGTTGACACTTTCTGATGAAGCATATATAAAATTAATTTTAGACAAGTGATATCATGCAAAGTGTAAGGATGAAGAGATAAGAAAGGGTTTATTTTCATGTGGAAACTCTATATTATAGGTTCATGGTTGTATTCATAAGGAGAAGGTTATTGTTTCTATCAACCCTAGCTGCATGCAGAATTTTATCAATGTTTAGTTGGTTAATCGTCTACATGATCTTGGAAATGATATTCAAAGCACACAGGGCAAGGGTGAAAATGTGAAAAATTTTAAAGCTTTGAAGCTCAATATGGATAAATATGTGTTGCATTCATATTTTTATGCTATAGATATGGATGAAGTGGATATTGTTTTGGGATATCCTTGGATAGAATCAATGGGTACCATTAATAGCAATGTGCAAAAGAATTTTTTGAAGTTGTGGTACAAGAAAAACAAAATCACATTGCAAGATGTGTCTCTTAATAAAAAATATGGGCCCACAGAGGCCAACAAAGAAGTTATTTCCGAGTCTAAAGTTGAATAAGAGACAGAGTCTATACAAATAGCTAAAGAAAAACCACAAGAAGAAAACAATAAAGAAGCTAAGGTGGTCAGTGACTCAAAGACACAATGTGTAGCTGATTTGAAGAAAACTAAAATTGTTGTTGTATATCACCATCCACATCATATAGAGAAACAATAGTCATCAAGGCAAGGGTGTGAGCATCAACACATTTATGCACCAACAAGGAACTAGAAAGGAAACCAATGTAGAGGTGCATGGAGGCCTACCAACACTACAGGAAGACATGAGGCTAGAGAACCAAGTCCATGGAAACATCAGCATGAGGTGGCATAAGCTCAAGGTGGCAAGGCAACAGTTGGACATCTTGTTCGACTTCCATTGGGATGGATGGATGGTCATACTTGGTACCATTTGGATACATTGCTTAGTGGGTCATATTGTATGGTTTCTTCTCGTGTTTCAAGGATGAAACATGTGAAAGGGGATGGAATGTATTATAACTACGGAGGTAATATGGGGTACCTAGGGAGGCACCCAATGTAAATGTGGTTATGCATTTTTAGTGGAAGTCATTTAATATATGAGAATGTGGTTGTTCAATGTAAGGTGGACTAGGCCCACTATATTAATAAAGGCCCACTATGGTAGTTGAATGTAATAAATGTGAGAAGGCTCTCTAGAGGATTCCTAGGAGATAAAGAGAGCTATATAATGAAGTGTAAGAAATATAATGAAGCATAGTGAATAATATTGTGAATGTATCAAGCATTGCTTGAGGAGTGTTATCCTTCCTTAAGCATTAATATATGGTGTTACCCTAGCTCAAGGGTTTTATATATTCTTTTGTTGATGTTATGGAGCACCTTCCTCGACAAAAATTTGTGGGTTAACTTTTTTCAATGCAAGGTGGACTAGGTACACTATATTAATAAAGACCCACTATGGTAGTTGGATGTAATAAAAGTGAGAAGACTCTATAGAAGGTTCCTAGGAGATAGAGAGAGCTATATAAAGAAGTGTAAGAAATGTAATGAAACATAGTGAAGAATATTTTGAATGTATCAAGCATTGTTTGAGGAGTGTTATCCTTCCTTAAGGATTAATATATGGTGTTGCCCTACCTCAAGGGCTTTGATTATTTCTTGTGTTCAATAATTTGGTGAATGGTTTTGATTATTCTTGTTGATATTTTGGGTTAATTTTAGATTTATATTTATATCTATTGAGTTACTTAACAATTGGTATTAGATCACTTTCCTTGGCCAAAGAAGGGAAGAATTATTTGCTCCTTTTGCAGATTTTTTCTAGGGAAAAAAGAGGGAGGCACACTTCAAGTTCAGATATGAATTTTTTTGTGTAGAATTTGACCAAACAAATTTGATATTTCAATTCCTCTCAAAAAAATACCCAATTTCAAAAACTAATCGACCGAAATGGAGTCTGGGAAGTAAAGTTATGAGTATTTTAAATTCAATAGTTTTTTTAGGGCTTTTCCAGAAAAAGCCGTGATTTTCTGCAGTAATTTATTTTTGAACCCTACTTTTTGTTACAAATTTATTTCAAGAAATATGGTTTTTTACTGGAAATGATGATGGCCCTAGTATTGAATAATATATAAAGTCTCAAAAGTCATCATGGAAATATCGTTGGAGAATATGTTTAGACTATGGTTTTCAAGAATATGCTCACATATGGTGGAACTCATTTAATTATAATGAGTTAATGACACTTTCTGATGAATCATATGTAAAATTAAATTTAGACAAGTGGCTCATGCAAAGTGTAAGGATGAAGAGAGAAGAAAGGGTTTATTTTCATGTGGAAACTCTATATTATAGTTTCATGGTTGTATTCATAAGGAGAAGGTTATTATTTCTATTAACTCTAGTTGCATGCATAATTTTATCAATGTTCAGTTGGTTAATTAACTGCAAGTTCCTGCAAAGGATATTCAATGCACACAGGTTGAGGGTGAAAATGTGAATTTTTTTAAATATTTGAAGCTTAGTATGGATAAATATGTGTTGCATTTAGATTTTTATGCTCTGGATATGCTACGGATTGGGATATCCTTGGACAGAATCAATGGGTACCATTAATATTAATGTGAAAAATAGGTTTATGAAGTTTTGGTAAAAGAAAAAGAAAATCACATTGCAGGATGTCTCTCTTAATAAGAAATATGGGCCCACGGAGGCCAACAAAGAAGTTATTTCCGAGTCCAAAGTTGAAACAGAGACATAGTCTATAGAAACAACTGAAGAAAAACCATCAGATGAAAATAGTAAACAAGCTAAGGTGGTTAGTGACTCAAAGCCACAATGTGTAGCTGATTTGAAGAAAACAAAACAAATTCCTACAGTTTTTGTATATCTCTATCCACACAATATAGAGAAACAACAGTCATCAAGGCAAGGGCATGAGAATCAACACATTTATGCACCAACAAGGATCCAGAAGGGAAACCAATCTAGAGGTGCATGGAGGCATACCAACACTGTAGGAAGACATGAGACTAGAGAAACAAGTCCATGGAAACATCGACATGAGGTGGAACGAGCTCAAGGTGGCAAGGAAACAGTTGGAAATCCTGTTCGACTTCCATTGGGATGGATGGATGGTTGTACTTGGTACCAGTTGGCTACATTGTTTATCCAGTCATATTGTATGGTTTCTTCTCATGTTTCAAGGATGAAACATGTGAAGGGGGATGGAATGTAGTATACCTAGGGAGGTAATATGGGGTACCTAGGGAGGTACCGAATGAGAATGTGGTTATGTATTATTAGTGGAAGTCATTTAATATATGAGAATGTGGTCATTCAATGTAAGGTGGAATAGGTCCACTATATTAACAAAGTCCCACTATGGTAGTTAGATGTAATAAATGTGAGAAGGCTCTCTATAAGGTTCCTAGGAGATAGAGAGAGAGATATAAAGAAGTGTAAGAAATGTAATGAAACATATTGAAGAATATTTTGAATGTATCAAGCATTTCTTGAGGATTGTTATCCTTCCTTAAGGATTAATATATGGTGTTACCCTACCTCAAGGGTTTTGACTATTACTTGTGTTCAATGATTTGGTGAATGGTTTGGATTATTCTTGTTGATATTGTGGTTTATTTTGAGATTTATCTTTAGATCTATTCAGTTACTTAACAACAGTCCATCGAATGCTCCACTTCCCTTCCAGGTCTTCAACAATAGGCCAGATCAAGAATTTGCAGAGATCTGTATTGGTTGTGGAGCTTGATTATCTTCCTGATTCAGAGGTCCTTGCTTTCAGCCATGTTTATACCCCATGAAGACTTTACACCCCAGAAGTATGTACACTCTTCCATGCAGGGGAGTGTAGAGGGGGGGTACCCCCTGTGCGAGTTCAGGGGGGTTAGGGGGCGAAGCCCCTAAAGGAAAAATTGAGTTGTAAATGTATATTGTAATTTCATTGTAAATCTGGACCGTTCATTATAAGGTCACAGATCTAACGATATAAATTATGTTAGGATTTTTTTTCCCTAGAAGGAAACCCTCTGTTATGAGGGAAATGTATTGCGGCTATGCATTATGGTGAGTATTGTATTCTGAGAGAGGATAATGTGAGAGAAAGAAGAGGAAGGTACAATGAGTTTTGCTGTAGGTTGTATCCCGTCATTTGCTAGATAATAATAAAGGAAGGACCTGACAATTTCTCTAGTGGACGTAGCCCACACTGGGTGAAACACATAAATCTATGTCTCTATTGTATTGTGTATCTTTTGTGTTTTTTTTCCGCATTTGTTTTATCTTATTTCTCCGCAATCCTATTTTTCTAACAATCTGCAGCTACTGCTAGACTCCCTCCAGAGCTTTCGATTTGTTAGAAAAACAGGATTGCGGAGAAATAAATTTCTCCGAGGCCTGACAACCTACTTCTTCATTCCATGAGCCTTGCAACCCGCCTCTTCAAACCACAAGCCTGACAACCTGCTTCTTCTATCTATCTCCTAAGTCAAATAGGTAACCATAGTAGAAAAATTGAGTATGGGCTCTGGTAATGACAACAAGCCACACCAGTCTAGAGAAAACGTGGGTAGAAATAACAAAATGGATAAGGTGTGATTTGGCTCAACCACTGTACATTAGTGCAGGCTTCATAGGAAAAATGGATTGCTTCACGAGTTTGYAGGTTTTAGAGGTTGCAAAGGTCAATGATGGAGGAAATGGATGGTTGTGTGAATGCCTAGTCTCAGTGCATGTTTGAGTGGGGAGCATGGAAAGAATGGTGAGAGAACACCCGCAACAATGGATTTTTCCCCATAAAAMTGCATGCACCTAGGTTGACACATTTCTCTCTTGGGAACTCGTTCCTCTYCAATTGGATTTTGTTCCTTTCCTCAAAGGAACTTAGGATAATAGGGGTTATTTCCCAAACTTTAGTATTTTAGGAAAATAAATTATAATATTCGCTTGGGGTTAATCCCTCAAGATTATCCCTTTTCCCCAACCTCTCATCCCCATCCCTTTCCCTACCCATTGGAGCTTATTCCCCCATAACTCTTTCTTCGTGGTTGGTCTACACGCAGTGATGTAATTATATTAATGATGTGAGTATTTACATATACAAAATTAGGCTCCCTGGCCTTCAACATCTAGGCTCTTCGGCCTAATAAACACATAATCATCCTAACTTATAAACACTTGGCTCACCATCCTATAAACATCATTACAATTCAGTAGGGGCTCGGACCTTGGGTATTACAATCCCCTCCCCTTATTTATGCATTGTCCTCAGTGCATCTTACTTACATAATATCGACAATATTTCCAAAATATTCAAAAATATGTGGGTATTCTTCCCACATAGCATCTTCATGCTCCCAAGTTGCGTCCTCAGGACCGTAGCAGGTCCATTGGACCTTTACAAGCCCTATGGATCGATTCTAGAGCTGTTTGATTTTATGGTCCAGAATTCTTACTGGATGCACATGAAAAGCACTTCCTTACTCCACCATAATCACATTCCAATCAATAACATGATTAGCGTCAGGCATATATTTCTTGAGAAATGATACATGGAATACATTATGAATAATCATAGATGCATGTAATAAAAGCATGTAAGATACCAATCCAATGCTCTCTAGGATTTCAACAACCCACAATATCTGGCTGCCAACTTGGGGCAGTTTCCCAACTTCAGGGAACTTTTGTTGGACTTCACCTTCAAGAAAACATGATCACCCACTTTCAACACCCTGTGAGTTCTTCCCTTGCCAGCATAGCTTTTCTTCCTATCTTGGGCAACCATTAAATTTTTTTTTATATTCAACATTTGCTCTTCCATTTCCCTGAGAAACTCTGGCCCAACTACTGCTCTATCTCCTAGGTTGTCCGATCTTATTGGTGTGTTTCACTTTATTCCATAAAGTTCCTCAAATGGGCTCATCTTCAGAGATGCCTAATACCCATTGTTGTAGGAAAATTGATGCAGACCCCCTTATCTCCTAAGGGTTTCGTGACCTCCTGGTCTAGGATCTTTCTAACTGCAGATTCAAATCAACTTTTCGGGTTCCTCTTTGAACCCAAATCAAATATACACAGGTCCCTTTTTCCTTTTGTGTGCAAGTCTATCAGACCCACGGGCTAATTTCCACGTGCTCTCAAAATAATAGTTTCGGGCATAAGCCTCTTTGGTGTTAGCCTCTCCCTTATGCGACCCTGGGTCGTGTCCTTGTGCAAATGTGAAATTGCGGGTGTGGAAAAGAGTGGTTTCAAAACAACCCTCTTTTCGCCCCGCAATCATCCTCATGATGCCACGTATCCATTTGCAAATAATGTGGTTCTAATTGCGGCCCGCTCTAGAATAATTATCCTCCACATAGGTTTTGGCCCCACAATCATTCCTTTCCATCGATATCCTGTCTCTCGGTGTTTCCTTGCGATCAACGACTGCTATCGGATATCCTTTCCTACCATCTATGCACGACCTCAAATCACTATGATCTATTGCCACGTAACTCCCCTCTAAATCAACTACTATTGTTGGTGTCGCCTTTCGGGCTTCGGGAGTTTCAATTTTCAAACTTATCTCTCTGCTATATGGAAGTATCCCAGAGTGGAAGATATATTGCCATCTGTCTCCTTGAATCTATGGCTAGGATCTCCTCCATGAGTCCGACCTTTGGGAATATTTATTCTCAACCTCCACAAGCTCCTTTTTCCAACCTCCTTCTTCGCATGTGACCTTGGACGAAGTCCTCACATGAACTCGTGACTTATGTTAAAGCTCATACACCTTCAATTCCCAAAATTCTATGAGACTGTCAATCTTCCGATCTTGACGGTACCTCTAGATTGACGGTTCAAATCCACTCTCTCCAAATCTACGGACTAGATATCTTCACGATTACAGACTTCGGAGGTTTGAAATCTCAAATCTTGCTTCCCTTTGTACTTCAATCTCCTGAAGTTAATGATCTACTGGAACCTGTCCTACTAAATCAACGGCCCTACTTCTACCTTGGATGTTTGACCTTTCAACTTAGATCTATGGTCTTGCGACCTCCTTCTCGATCAATGGTCAAGATCCTCCTTCAGGTCTTCAGACCTTTCCTCCTCTGCTTTTCTCCAGAGTTCTAGATTTGACGCTGTGTGTCCACCTTCGCATTGACGACTCTCGTCATTTCTAGGACTTAGGCCTTCAATGATTTCAAATATCAACAACCATAAACCTCTGAAGTGAATCCTTCTAGAGTGTCAGATCTCTTGACACATGTCCTCCCTTGATCTAAAGACTATTCAATGGTTTTCTAATAGAGTGACTCTCCGTCCTCCATGCATCCCTTCACATATCAATGACCCGCGTCTTCCTTTGGGATCAACGATGCTTAATCATTTCGGCCTTCAGTTCTTCGAAACTTTCCAAAACTTCTTTTCCCAAAAAACCCTGGAGTGCAATCCTTCGAGGTCCATGATCTAGTGACACCTGTCCTCTTCCATATCGACGACTATCATTCGCTTCTGCTGTTCAAGCTTTGACAATTTCAAAACCTTCTCATTCATGTTATTCTAGAGTGACTTCACTTGGATTTCATGATCTTCTGCCACATGCTCTTATGGATCTGATGGTGAGAATTCTCTTCGGCCCTTCGGGCTTTGGTGATCTCAGTTCACAATTGAAACCTCACTACAACTTACCCAGAGATTTTGATTTGTTGACAAGTGTCCCTCTGGAGATCTACGACTCTCAGCTCTTCGGCTCTTCGGGCTTCAGGTTTTTCAACCTTCTGTGCACTCGTTCCTCCCAGAGCGTCTTCACCCGAAACACATGATATCTTGACGCATGTCTCCCCTTTCATATGAAAACCTATATTTTCTTCGGGTCTTCGAGGTTTGGGAGTTTCAACTCCTCTGCAATCGGTTCTATCAAAGTACTTTCACCCAGAAACTCAGATCTTGTGCCACCTATTTCCTTTGATGATGGAAGGTCCCTACTTGCTTCGGGACTTCAGGAATTTGTCAAGTCCGATCTCCTGCATGTACACAACATTAAGGCTCGTGCACTTCTGTCTGTATCCAACAACTGTTGACCCTCTACTCTCAGATCCAATGGATGGGATTTGTTCTCTTCTCCTACGCTCTCCTTGTTCACTAGGTACTGATCCAATGGACTAGGATTCTCCTTACAACCAATCCAACGGTTATTGTTTCTCCTCCTCCTGAGCTTTAGACTTATCCCAAATTGGAAAATTTTGAGAGTGTTCAAATCTCTCAGGCTTTTAACTTTCTCCTGCGAACTCAACTATCTTGGGTCTCACTTACACTTATGAGAGCATTATCTCTTCTAAGATTTAGGACTTAGAATAAGTCCTTCACCCATGCACTCCTTGCGTTATTCCTTTTGTGCTTGATCTCCTCGAAGATTTTGATCTCCCTCACACTCCTTGCATTTCTGGGATTTCATCAAACTCAGTTCCGAAGGATTTCTTGAAAATAAATACTTCTTTCCCTCCCGACATTCCCCTTGCTCGATACACACCTTGCAGAGATGCTTCTACAAAGTATTCAGTAATTTTGTTCTTCCCGAACTCAACACAGATTTCTTCTTGTGCACACTTGCACTTCGCTCGATTCCTGCTTGGTAGAGCTCTACAAAGTTCTCAGTAACTCTTCTCCTCTCTGAACTCGACAAAGGGTTCTTCCTGTGCACTCCTTGCACTTCTACTAATGAAGGTTCAACAATATCTCTCCTGAGATTTCCTTGAGGTTAACTCACCTCTGTCAACGTACTCCTTGTGGACTGTGTGCACTCCTTGCACTCGAAAAATCTAAGATGAGAAATAATTGAAACTCATACAATACTTCACCAATTCATACATTCAAACATGAATGACATATAAAAGCATAACAATGAATACAAATACATAAACACACCATATGCAGGAAAAACTACTTTTCTATTATCTCTGTGTGTCTATACAGATGTTTACAAAAACTAGACTGCAACAAAGTCCTAGTTCTCTCAAGCTCTCCCTCAGAAATATTCTACCTCGTAAGTTTCTTAAGACTCTCCCCTTACGATATCTCTCTCTCAAGTCTCCTAATTACAAGTGAGCGATTTTTGAGCTTATCCTCACCGTCGCCTTAGTGCTATCACTATCTCAGTTACGACACCATACTCCTATGGCTACATTCCATAAATGTTTATCCAGACTTGACTATGATATGGACCTGCTACAAGTAACCATTTAAGGCAACCCTAACTACTACCTATACAAAGGCATGGCCTGGCATTTATCATCCTTACAACACACAAAAATTCGTATAGGATTGTATTCAAAAATTTAAAAATAGGAGGGCTGGTGCCTTTTCCTTTCTCCATTGCGTGTCTGTGTGTTGGCATGCTGAATCATTTGATGAGGTGAAGTGATTCTCCTACATCATACTCCACTGCTAGGGAAAAAATGATCTCCTCTTCTCTAGTGTTGAAATCCTCCTGGATCCCAAACTCTTTTCTGGAGTTGTCTTCTTGCTCCTCTGTCTTTCTACTGCTGCTACTGCTGCATATTACTCTTCTCTTTTCCAGATTCTATGGAAGGCTCTCCTCTGCTCAGCTTCACTTTTCTGACTGTTTTTTCTGACCTCAACATCAACTTCCTGATCTCCTCTATCACTCTGTCCAGTTGCTCCAATGGCTGGTGCTTCTTATGCAGTCTTCTCGGCTGCATCTCTTCCTTATTAGTGGGTGGATTGACTTGATATCCCATGATGTCTTTACTTCCTCTTGTGGCACTAATTTTCCACTATGATGTAGACTCCAGTTCCACAATTTCATCTCTAAGCTGCAGCTCAGCTTCTCATCCTGACAACTTTGCTTCTACCAGTTCTCTTGCTAGTATATCTCTAGCTCCCTCCAACCATTCCTTTGGCTGGTATGCTTCTCCATATGCTTCCAACTTGACTTGTTAGATGTGAAAGATTTGCACCATTACCCTTCTCTCTATGGATTCCAATTCTTCATACATATCAGCAAAATCCATGCTGTCTATTTCCTCTACTGTTAAAGGCTCTAGTGTTGCATTCATCTCTGTTTCATCTTCCTGGATGAAAAATTTGGGCCATTATTTTGAATGCTCCTCCCCTTATGCTGGGGTAGACATCAGTGTCTTCTCTATTTATTCCTCTTCTCCCTGGGAAACTTCTGATATCTTCTCTTTCATCATGACATTCACCACTGGTTGTCCTTCTCCTACTATTGCATCTGCAACACATGCTCTGGCCTCAACTTGGTTGTTTGGTAGGAATATCCGAATTCCCCCAATGATCAGAATGCTCCTCTGATCCTCCTCTTGGATGGTGAGAGTGTTTAAATTCTCATCATATTCATTCACATGGTCTGTATATCCACATGAATCTTCATCTATCAACACTCCTTGTTGACATGAACTCACTTCTGAGGTCCTGAGACTTTCAGACAATTTTGTTTCTTTCCCCATGCCCACCTGGAAATTTGGGATTTCTCTTCTTCCCACCTAGAATTCTATGAGATCAACCAATCCCATCTCATTGCCCACCTGGAAATTTGAACTTCCAACACTTATCCTCTGGAAGTATACAATACCTTCTATTGATCTCTTTCCATTTCCCACCTAGCAACTTGAAAGTCCATTTCTGCCCACCTGGCAGTTTATGAAACCCTCTGCTAATCTCATATCATTTCCCACTTGGAAATATGAATTTCCACTGCTCTCCTCCTGACATTCTATGAGATCCTCCAATGATCTCATTTCATTTCCCACCTGGAAATTTGAAAATTCATCTAATCCCTCCTAGTAGTTTATGAAATCTTCATCTTATCTCACCTCCTCCTCATCACTGAGGTTCCTTCCAGTTTTTGGTCCATAGATGTGAACCACTTCCTCTCCATATTCGAGGCTTTTGACATACCTCAGCCACCTCTTCAATAACTGTTGATGTCCTCTAACCAACAATATATTGACTGGCCACTTCACCTTCTTCTTCATGGGCCACTCATACACCCACTGCGCTTTAGCATCTCGTTCCATTTTTAATGTTAGCTTCTCCATCCTCACTCTTATTTCAACGATCTCCAGATCCATCTATGGATTGTATTTCTTCTTGCAAGCTTCTCTTTGACCACACTCATGGACTTCAGTAGCCATTTCTACCTTCTACTTTCCCTCCTGGAAAGGCTATGGATTACTCTAGACCCAATAACATCTCCATCTTCTTTTACAACTCACGTGGATGTTTAAATTTTTTTTGTTGTGCGCGTGCAACAATCTCCTCACGGAGCATCAGTACCTTGCTTCCTTCACCTGCTAACTACAACAAAATTCCTGTTTGTGATACCACCTGATGTTATCAAGTCATCTCCTTTCACCGTCTCCCTTGTCTGCTGTCTGCAAACCAAAAAAAAACCTCCTCCTCTTTCCCTTTCGCCTGAAATCCACAGACGAAATTGAAGCTCTGTCTCCTTTTGCCTAAATTCTACACACAAAAATATTAGCTCTAATACCACTTGTTTGAAGACCCCCTTCTCTCCTAAAGGCTGCACAACCTACCAGTCTAGGATATTTCTAACTGAAGAGTCGAATCGACTCCTCGAGTTCCTATTTGAACCGAAATCGAATATACATAGGCCCCTTTTTCATTCTGTGTGCAGGACTGTCAGACCCATGGGCTAATTTCCATGTGCTCTCAAAATACTAGTTTCAAGCGTAAGCCTCTTTGCTGCTAGCCCCTCCCTCATGTGAGCCTGGGTCGTGTAATTGTGAAAATGCACAATTGTGGGCATGGGCAAGAGTGGTTTCAAACCAACCTGATTTTCGCCCCGCAATCCTCCTCATGCTGCCACATATCCATTTGCAAATATTGTGGTTCCAATTGAGGCCCACTCTAGAATAATTATTCTTTGTGCAGGTTCTGGCCCCGCAATCCTTCTTGTTCTTCGATCTCCTGTCTCTCAGTGTTTCCTTGTAATCAATGATTACTATCGGATCTCCTTTCCCTCCATCTACACATGACCTTATATCATCTTGATTTGTTTCCATGTAACTCCCATCTAGATAAACGGCTATCCTTGGTTTTTCCTTTCGTGCTTTGGGAGTTTCAATTTTCAAACTTCTCTCTTTGCTATATGGAAATATTCTGGAGTGGAATATCTACTGCCATCTAGCTCCTTGAATATATGGCTAGGATCTCCTCCCTGAGTCCAGCCTTTGGGAATATTGATTCGCAACATCCACAAGCTCCCTTTTCCAAGCTCCTTCTATGCATGTGACCTTTGACGACATCCTCACATGACCTCATGACTTCTATTAAATCTCATGCACCTTCAATCCCTAAAATGTTGTGGGACTATTGATCTCCCAATCTTGATAGTACCTCTGGATTGACGGTTTAGATCCTCCCTCTCCAAATCTACGGACCAAATCTCTTCATGATTCTGGACTTCGGGTGCTTGAAATCTCAAACTTTGCTTCCATCCATACTTTAGTCTCCCGAAGTTAATGATTTGCTGACACCTGTCCTGTTGAATCAACGTCCCTGCTTCTACCTCGGATGTTTGACCTTTAAACTGAGATCTACTGTCCTATGACCTCCTTCTCGATCAACGGTCGAGATCCTCCTTTGGGTCTTTGGACCTTTCGTCCTTCTCTTTTCTCTAGAATTCTATATTTGATGCCGCATGTCCACCTTCACATCGACGAATCTTGTCATTTTTGGGACTTCGACCTTCGACGATTTCAAATCTCAACAACCAAAAACCTCTGGAGTGAATCCTTCTGGCTTGAAATCTTTCCTCCCTTGATCCAACGTCTATTCAATGGTTGTCTAACGCAGTGACTCTCCATCCTCCATGCATCTCTTCACAAATAGACGACCCACATTCTTCCTTTGGGATCAACGATCCTTAATAATTTCATCCTTTGACACTTCAGAACTTTTTGAAACTTCTTTTCCACAAAAAACCCAGAGTGCAATGCTCCACAGTCCATGATTTGGTGACAATTGTCCTCTTCCAGATTGACGGCTATCATTTGCTTCAGCTGTTTGGGCTTCGGTGAATTCAAACCCTTCTCCTTTGCGTTATTCTGGAGTGACTTTACCTGGAGGTCACAATCTTTCGCCATGTGGTCTTCTGGATCTGACGGTCCAGATTCTCTTTGGCTCTTTGGGCTTCAGCGATCTCAGTTCTAAACTGAAACCTCACTACAAATTACACGGAGCTTGTGATATGTTGACAAGTTTCCCTTTGCAGATCGAAGGCTCTCAGCTCTTCGACTCTTCAGGCTTCACGCGTTTCAACCTTATTTTCACTCATTCCTTCTGGAGTGTCTTCACCTGAAACACAAAATCTCTTGAAGCATGTCTCCCCTTTGATCTGACGACCTCTATCTGCTTTGGGTCTTCGGGGTTCGAGAGTTTCAACTCTTGTGCACTCAGTTTTGCCAGAGTACTTTCACCCAAAAACTCAAATCTTGCGCCACCTGTTGCCTTTTATGATGGACAATCCCTACTCGTTTCGGGACTTCAAAACTTTGACAAGTCTAATCTCCTACATGTACACAACGTTAAGGGTCATTCACTTTTGTCTGGATCCAATGGATGGGATATGTTCTCTTCTCCTGTGCTATCCTCGTTCACTACGCACTGATCCAACTGACGAGTCTTCTCCTTACAGCCAATCTGATGGTTACTGTTGCTCCTCCTCCTGAGCTTTAGACTTCTCCCGACTCGGAAGATTTTGAGATTGTTGAAAGCTCTTGGCCTTTGAACTTTCTCTTGCGAACCCAACTATCTTGGGTCTCTCTTACACTTTTGAGAGCATTATCTATTTTGATATTTAGGACTTAGAGTAAGTCCATCACCCCCACAATCCTTGTGTTATTACTTATGATCTTGATCTCCTCGAAGATTTCGATCTCCCATGCACTCCTTGTGTTTCTGGGATTTCATCAAACTTAGATCCGAAGGATTTCTTGAAAATAAATACCTCTCTCCCTCCTGTCGTTCCCCTTACTTGATACACACCTTGCATAGTTGCTTCTATAGATTATCCAGTAACTCTGTTCTTCCCGAACTCAACATAGAGTTCTTCCTATGCACACTTTCACTTCTCTTGATGCCCACTTGAAAGAGCTCTACAGAGCTCTCAGTAACTTTGCTCCTCTCTGAACTCGACAAAGAATTCTTCCTTGCACTCCTTTCACTTATGATGATGAAGGTTCAACAATATCCCTCCTAAGATTTCCTTGAGGTTAACTCACCTATGTCAATGCACTCCTTGAGGACTATGTGCACTCCTTGCACTTAGAAACTCTAAGACGAGAAAAAATTGAAACTCATATAATACTTCAAAAATTCATACATTCAAAAATTAATGACATATAAAAGCATAACAATGAATACAAATACATAAACACATCATATGCACGAAAAACTACTTTTCTATTATCTCTGTGTGTCTATACAGATGTTTACAAAAATTGGACTGCAACAAAGTCCCTTTTCTCTCAAGCTCTCCCTCAGAACTATTCTACCTCCTAAGTCTCCTAAGACTCTCCCCTTCTGGGATCTCTTTCTCAAGTCTCCTAATTAAAAGTGAGGGATTTTTGAGCTTATCCTCACCACTGCCTTAGTTCTATCACTGTCTTAGTTACGACACCATACTCCTACGGCTACATTCCATAAATGTTTATCCAGACCTAACTATGATATGAACCTGCTACAAGTAACCATTTAAGGCAACCCTAACCACTACCTGTACAAAGGCATGGCCTGACATTTATCAACTTTACAACACGCAAAAATCCATATAGGATTATATTCAAAAAATTAAAAATGGGAGGGTCAGTGCCTCTCCCTTTCTCCATTGCGTGTCTGCGTGCTGGCTCATTTGCTGAGGTGGAGCGATGCTCTTGCATAAAAAATGATACCAAGTGTAGATAATATTCCCATTTAGATGGTTTTTCCATCACGTACATTCTTATCATATCCTCTATCATTTGGTTCACCCTTTTTGTTTTCCCATTAGACTTGGGATGATAGGCTGTGTTGAAGTTCAAATTTGTTCCGAACCCTTTGAATAATACCTTCCATAACTTTGAGGTCAAATTTGGGTCTCTGTCATACACAATTGTCTTGGGTATGCCATGCAATCGTGCTAATTCCCTCATATAAATATCAACAACATTGGTTTCCTTGTGAGTAACCTTCATAGGAATGATATGGGCAGCTTTAGTAATATTTTCCACCACCACCATGATAGCATCATGTTGCTTGCTTGTTCTAGGAAATTTGGTGATGAAATCCATTGTCACAACTTCCCACTTCCACTCAGGAATGGGAAATGTCTGCAACAACCCAGTTGGGTGTCTATGCTCAACCTTGACTTTTTGACACTCCAAACATTTTTCTTCTTCATGCCTGGCCAACAACATTAGCTCTTGACTGATACATCTTTTTTATGATATCCTGGTTGTCTAGCGTAGGGTACATTATGCATCTCTTTCAAAATCATACTCCTCAATTCATGAGAATTGGGTACATAAATTTTGTTCCTATACAAGAGAATTCCATCATTTCCCAATTCATAATCTTCAACTTTTTGTTGCATTTTACGTTGTTGTAATTTTGTTACCAACTCCATTTATTACAAATCTACTTTTGCAGCCTCATAAATTCTTCTTTTAAGATTAGTTTGATACATGATAATGGATTTGGCATGCATTTCATGCACTCTCTTGATGAGTGCATCAACCACTTTGTTTTCTTTTCCTTTGATGTGCGTAATATCAAATTCATACTCATAGAGGAATTCTAACCATCTGCTCTACCTGGAATTTAAAGTTGGTTGATCAAACAAATATTTCAGACCATTATGGTCTATTCTTAGCTCAAACCTCTTTCTCATGAGGTAGTTCCTATACTTATTCAAGGTGTGCACTATGGCTGCCAAATCCAAATCATGAGTGACATAGAGCCTTTCATGATCTTTCAATTTTTTGGATTCAAAACATATCACAAACCCATTCTAACTGAGGACTCCACCAAGTCCTTCTTTGCATGCATCTATGCAAACCATGTGATACAAATGGATATCAGTGGACACCCACCTTTTCCAACTGACTCAAAGCAGTTTTCTGACATTTTTGGCAATTTACTATTTTTAGCAGTTTTTACTTCCGGGGCCATTTTGAGGGCCTAAATGAAGGTTTTTCGGTATCGAGATCCTCAATGATAGCCAAAGGAATGATTGAGCCCCCAAAATGAATCTTCTCGGAGATACCTTTCCAACGGGCTATCACATGCCTAAAATGGAGATCATATGCAAAAGTTACGACCCCGGGAAGTTGATGTACTAGCTTACCCAAACGGGGCCCACATGACTTTTGGCGTTTCATCTCCTAGGGTTAGGTTTTTGGATGTCTAGGGTTTTTGGAATTCTTGATTATTGTAAAAATTCCTTCAGAGCCTCATTGTAACCTTCTTCTTGTGAATGTGCGCTGCCGTCACATCTCTTCTCAGAGATAAGCCACCACCATTCCAGCAAGCTTGTTTCTGCTGCATTTTACAGTTTCAGCTTACTTCGTTGTTGAATAGAAAACTAGTTTTACTGTATCTCTATTATTTTGTGTTAAGCACCTGTTAATAATCTATATTCATTTCATTCTGCTCATAAAATATGCATCAGTGGTATCAGAGCGGTCTGCTCTTTGTCGTCTTAATGCATGTCCCCAACGAGGTCGGAGTACAAAGAGTTGGGTCTCGAGCGTGTTTCTCTTGAGGACAGAAGCTCTCACACACCCAAGAGAACTCCCATGGAAGGAGAAAAGAAAGATGACAGGATAGGATATCCTTTCAAACTGTTGATTGAGGAATCCCTCACGCAATAGAGGAGCGAGATGATGGATAGTTTCGCGCAAATCATTCGGCGACTACCAACAGGCGATGCATCTTCTTCGAACGGAGGCATCTTCCTCGAACGGAGGCGCCACCCCCTTCAAGGTACAAATAAACTTTGATATTCCTATATTTGAAGGTCAGATAGACGCAGATGCTGTAGACAAGTGGTTGAATCTACTAGAAGGGTATTTTTCTATTCATAAATTTTCAAATAGAGAAAAGATTACTTTTGCGCTCCTCAAAGTTGTTCCCCATGTCAAAGATTGGTGGGAAAATTTCTGTGAGCAAAAGGAAACAGAGGAAACCTCATTATTTTCAGTCATGGCCACCTGGGAATCCTTCAGGGATGTTATTAAGGAACAATACTACCCTATCGGAAGTTATGATGACATGTATACCAAATGGACCAAACTGCAACAAGAAAGAGACCAAGCAGTGCCAGATTTCAGAAATATCTTCCATACCTTGCGCACGAAGTTGGGTATCAAAGATTTGGAGAGACATCTGGTGCTCAAGTATCGCGGTGCTCTGCATAGATACATCCAGACCAAAATGGAATTTCTAGACATCTCATCCTTGGGCGCGGCCTACCGATATGCCATCAAAATTGAGCAAAAGATCAAACAAAAGATGCGGCAATTTGGGCCTGGGAACCCCTCACAAAAAAAGCCAGGAAAGGGTGGCCCCAACCCATCGAACAAAGGATAGAGAAAAGATGGATAGTATCAAGACAACCAGTACAAGCCACAAGCAAAGAAGGACACCAGAAAGACAAAGAAAGATACCGAGAAGTGGTGCAACTTCCATAAGAGCCCTTGGCTTAACACTGCTGACTGTCACTCAAAGTAGTCGCCGGTGGCCGAAGTGAAAGCTTCTGAATCAGATACAGATTCTAACTCCAAGACAGAACCAGAAAAGGGAAGATGAATCATTGACGCGGAACCCAGTGCCACCGTTGCTACCACCAAGATCCAGCCTGGTGAACCAGATGAGCCAAAAGAAGGAGAGCGCCTCTTCCATTCACAGATGTGGGTAAAAGGCACCCCACTGCACTTCATTTTTGACAGCGAAAACCAGAAGAACCTCATCTCAGTAGAGGTCATAAAGCGGCTGGCCCTGCCAACAACATTTCACCCACAACCCTACACCATTGGATGGCTCTACCAAGGAAGTGATCTCCGCGTCGGCCAACAGTGCCGACTGTCATATGGCATCAAGCCATTCAAAGATGATGTATTATGTGATGTTTCTCCTCTTGAAGTTTGTGATGTTCTTTTGGGCCAACCTTATTTATGGAAACATCATGTTGTATATGAGTCTAGGCCTCGTAGTGTTATTATTACTTTGAATAGGAAATTGTACAGGATACCTGAGGCAGTCCCACCTAGTGCTATTTCCTTGATCTCTGCTAAGCAATGTAGGAAGGTCATCTCTCAGACAGGGAAGTTTGTCTTCTTCATGATTCACTCTCAGAATAAGAAAAAGATCGCAGCCACATCTAGGGTCTCTGCAGCCGACCTCTCAACATAGAAAAAGCCAGTAGATAAGGTCGTGGAAGAATACTCATATATCTTCTCCTCACCTATAGGGGTACCTCTGCACTGCTAGGTCAAGCACCCCATCGATATGACCCCCGATGCACCGCTGCCCAATGGGCCAGTCTATCGTCTCTCTTTGTTAGACAATGAGGAGATCAAGAGATAGATCCAAGAACTTCTCCACAAGGGGCACATATGCCCTAGCTCATCACCTTGCGGGAGTCTAATCATGCTGGTACAGAAGAAATATGGAACCTGGCGACTCTGTATTGATTACCAAGCTCTGAATAAAATCACTGTCAGAAACCGGTACCCGATTCCTCGAATCGATGACCTCCTTGATCAACTCACGGGGGCCAAATACTTAAGTAAGATTGATCTAAAGTCTAGCTACCACCAGGTCCCGATAGAACAAACAGATGTATGGAAGACCTCCTTCAAGTCAAAGGAAGGACTTTTTGAATGGTTGGTCATGCCCTTTGGTTTGACAAATGCTCCAACCACTTTCATGAGGATGATGGATGATATCCTGTGACCATTCACCAATACTTTTGTAGTGGTGTATCTGGATGACATTCTAATTTACAACAAGACTTGGGACAAACACTTGTAGCATATTCAACACGTTTTGCACACCCTGTGATAGCACAAGCTATACGCCAACCTGGAAAAATGCTCCTTCCGCATGGACAGGGTCCATTACCTAGGCTACATCATTGATCAACATGACATACATGTGGATCTAGCCAAGACCCAAGTGATCTGTGACTGGTCAGCCCCAAAAACACTCACTGAGCTTCGGAGCTTCTTGGGACTTGCTAATTTCTACCGCAGGTTCATGTTGGGTTTCTCCCATATTGCATGGGCCCTCAGCCAAATAAATAGGGGTGGTGGTAAGGCGAAATTTGCATGGGGTCGGTCCCAACAACAAGCGTTCAATGATTTGAAGCAGCACTTGTGCTCAGCCCCAGTACTTTCACTACCAAACCTGCAAGATCCCTTTGAGATCGAGATAGATGCTTTAGACTATGTCGTGGGTGCCATTCTCACTCAGCACAGCCACCCCGTGGCCTATCATAGTGAGACATTATCAGATACTGTCCGTAAGTACCCTAATTATGACAAAGAAATGTATTCCATTGTTCAAGCATGTCGCTAGTGGAGACATTACAATATTGGGAAGGAGACAGTCATCCACACTGATCATAAGCCACTGTAGTTCATGTAGACACAGGGAAAACTGCAAAATGACAGCCATCAAAAGTGGTCCACATACTTGCAGCAATTCCACCTCAAGATCAAGTATAAAATAGGAAGCACCAATCGCGTCGCTGATTGCCTCAGCAAACCGCCAATCATGGCACTCACCATGGTGCTAGACGCTTGCAGCCATGAGACATATGGATGGCCCGAACTCTATGAGACAGACCCTGACTTCACCACCACCTACCAAATGTTGGGTGCAAATGCAGTTGTCGATAATTTCCATCTTCAGGATGGGTTGTTGTGTCGTCTGGGCCATATCTGTATTCCATCAAGCGAGCAAGCAAAGCTGATCTAGGAAGCCCACTACAGTCGGGTGGCAGGACAATTCGGCATCGAAAAGATAGTGGCGATGCTACAGAAACATTTCTACTGCCCGAAACTTCGACAGGAGGTCGGCAAGTATATCAGGTCCTACACTGCCTGCGCTATTGCCAAACTGACCACTAAGAAACAGGGCCTGTACACCCCTCTTCCTACTCTTGACATGCCATGTGAATCCATCTCAATGGACTACATGTCAGGCCTCCCATCCACCAAGCAGGGAAATGATTGTGTTTTTGTGGTTGTTGATCGCTTTTCTAAGATGGCGATTATGGTTGCCCGCAAGAAGAGCATCACAGCAGAGGCCACCACCAAGCTCTTCTTTGAACGAGTCTGGGTACATTTTGGAATCCCACAAACCATTGTCTCAGATCGGGATAGTCGATTTCTCAGCACATTTTGGTCAAGCCTCTGGTCACTGCTGGACACCAAGCTCACCAAATCCACGGCCTTCCACCCCCAGACAGATGGCCAAACCGAGGTTGTAAATCGAATGATTGTGCATATCCTTCGCATGTATGAGAACCCTCACACATGGGATGAAATCCTTCCTTATGTCCAGCATAGCTACAACCAAGCCTTGCATAGCTCAACCGACCACAGCCCCTTTCAAGTGGGGTTGGGATTCCAACTATTGGGTCCCATAGATGTTGTACTTCCCCTTGCGGTCACCTCGACTAACTCATATCCTGCTCCAACTGAAGCTAACAAATCCACCTGGTTCATTGAGCGGATCCAGCACATCTGCCAACAGGTTCAGGATATCCTACAGAAGTCCAATGACAAGTACAAACAGTGCCATGATCAACATCGGGTGCCACATAAGTTTCAGGTGGGCGACAAAGTTTGGTTGCACTTGTAGAAAGAATGCATTAAAACACCCCATCGAAAGCTTCGCCCACTCTATTATGGACCATACATTATCACCAAGGCTATGGGGGATAATGCTTTTGAGGTCAACATTCCTCCTTTCCTTGGCCTGCACCCAATGTTCAACGTGGATCTCCTTCGCCCTTATTTCCCACCATTATTGGACACCTAAGAAGTAGCAGAACAACTGACACCAACAGAGCTCAAACCTGACTACATACAATAGGCATCTAATGATCAGATTGTGGACAGACAGATCAAGGGCACTCGACAACAAAGGATCTAGCTTTATCGAGTCGTCAAAGCAGGGTAGCTCCTACACTAAGGAAAGTGGCTCACCCGGGGCCAAATTCAACAGAAATTTCCTCATCTAATGGGGGACCTCAACGCAATGGACACCATTTATTCCTAAGGAGGGAGGATTGATCCAGATGGATATCAGTGGCCACCCACCTTTTCCAACTGGCTCAAAATAGTTTTCTGACATTTTTGGCAATTTACTATTTTTAGCAGTTTTTACTTCTGGGGCCATTTTGAGGGCCTAAATGAAGGTTTTTCATTATCGAGCTCATCAATGATAGCCAAAGGCATGATTGAGCCCCCAAAATGAATCTCCTCAATGATACCTTTCCAACAGGCTATCACACGCCTAAAACGAAGATCGTATGCAAAAGTTACAACCCCGGGAAGTTGATGTACTAGCTTACCCAAACGGGGCCCACATGACTTTTGGCGTTTCATCTCCTAGGGTTAGGTTTTTGGATGTCTAGGGTTTTTGGAATTTTTCTTATTGTAAAAAGGCCTTCAGAGCCTCATTGTAACCTTTTGCTTGTGAATGCACGCTGCCGTCACATCTCTTCTCAGAGATAAGCCGCCACCATTCCAGCAAGCTTGTTTCCGCTACATTTTACAGTTTCAGCTTATTTCGTTATTGAATAGAAAACTAGTTTTACTGTATCTCTATTATTTTGTGTTAAGCACAAGTTAATAATTTGTATTCATTTCATTCTTCTCATAAAATCCGGATCACCAAGAAATCTTCACGTGGATCAACAATCCTCAAAATTGAAGTACTATTTAACAACTGATTTAATTACCGGAAGCTCTTTTCACATTCTATTGTCCATTGAAACTTCACCCCCTTCCTTTGCAAAGAAGTGATTGGGTGATAAATCCTCAAAAAAACTACAATGAATCTTTTGTAGTATCCATCTAGACCCATGAAAGATCTAAATTCGATAAATTCTTAGGTGTTGTCCACCCTTTAATGGCCTCAATATTTTTAGGGTCCATTGTTATCCCTTCTTCATATATGATATGCCCCAAATAGTGAATTCGGTTCTGATAAAATGAGCACTTGCTCAATTTGGCATACAACTAGTGCTCTCTTAACAATTGTAACACCATCCTCAAGTGATGCTCGTGTTCTTTTTTTGACTTGGAATATACAAGGATGTAATCCAAAAAGACAATGGAAAACTTGTCTAAATATTCGTGGAAAACACCATTCATTAAGCACATGAAAACAACTGGTGCACTTGATAACTCAAATGGCACCGATGTGAATTCATAATGATCATACCTTGTCCTAAAGGTAGTCTTACTAATGTCTTCATCTCTGATCCTTACTTGGTGATATCCTGACCTGAGATCAATCTTTGATAATATGATTGCATCATTTAATTGATCAAAGAGATCATCGATCCTTGGCAAAGGCTACTTTTTCTTTATAGTCACTTTGTTCAATTGTCTCAATTCAATGCACAATATCAATGTCCCATCTTTCTTATTCATGAATAAAACTAGGGTGCCCCAAGGTGACACACTAGGGCATATATACCCCTTCTTCAAAATTTCTTCAAGCTGCATTTTTAGTTCTTTCATCTCTAGAGTACTCATTTTGTAGGGAGTCTTTGATACTGGAGATGCTCCAGGCATCAAATTTATAGAGAAATCAATATCTCTCTTTGGAGTAAGCGATGGTATCTTATTAAACACATCCTCAAAATCTTTCAGGACTACATGATCCTCAAGATTTGGCACCTTATCCTTAGGTGCTTCCTCCATATGGGATACAAATATTTGACAACCCTCCTATAACACTTCTTCAGTTGCATTATTGAGATCTCTCGGAAAGTAACTGGCCTGGGAATTCCTTGTATTGTTCTTGGGTTCCCTTCCCCATTCAGGAAAGTAAATTCCTTGTTATGATAGTCTAATACAACATGGTGTTGGTCCAAACAATTCATACCAATTAGATAGTCATATGAACCTAAGGGAAAGATGTTCAAATATTCCTTGGTACTTGGCCCATTCATGTCCACTAGACATGATTTAACCAGCTCAAAAATGTTTCTCTTGGTTCTTGTAGCTAGTTGCACCAGCCAATGTTTCCCATGCTTGCTTCTTGGCAAATGCAATCTTTCCACTACCTTAGGATCTATATAGATATGAATAGCTCCTAAATATATTAAAATAGTAAAGGCATGGTTATTGATCATACCTTCTACTTCAATCATGTGTGATTGAAACTCAACTTGGTTGTTTTCCAAGGATGCATATATCCTTGGTACACTTCTTCCCATGTCTTCCACTATTTCAACTTGCTGCACATTGTGGACAACTCTCACTTTGTCACTTTTGTGAGGAAAATCTCTATACTTATGGTCTCCTTTACAACCCCAACATTGAATGGGTGTCTTCCTTGGCCTTTTCCCACCTACCTCAACCATTCTGCGCTCTCTAAAAGATGGTTGTCCTCGAGGACTATTTCTAAAAAATGGTGGCTTGTTCCCCTTCTACCTCTATTCCCTCTTAAACTTATTCTTGTCTTGCCAAGCTCTTTGGAAAGTAGGATTTCCCTTATGCTGATCATATAAGCACTTGGCTCTCCTTATGGTTTCCTCCAAAGTCTTGGGATCATCATATTGAATCTTTTCACTAATGAAAGATGGCATCCCACTCAGGTATCTTTGGATATTAACGGTCCCATCCTTGATGAATGAGACATACTTCAATAGTTATAGAAATCTCCTTTCATACTCATCAATGGTCATGCTGCCCAGTTTGAGATCAAATAATTCTTTTATATTTTTTTCATAATACCTCTTGGTTAGGTATTTCTTCTCAAAATGATTCTTGAATTCCTTCCATGTAACATTCTTCTCTCTGATGTGTTTCACTTGCACCAGGTGATCCTACCACATGGATGTATTTCCTTTCATCTAATAAATAACAATTCTTCCTTCTGCATGAGATAAATAGTTATGCAATTGGAAGTACTTCCTCATGCCTAGCATCCATGTCTCACTATCTTCATCCTTCTTGTGTTCACCATCAAAAGTAGAAGGTTTGATCTTGTTCATTTCTCCTTTCAGTTCATCCACCCCATACCTCCTATGATGCTTCTTGACAGGGGATGGACTTGAGCTATTGTGTGCTCTCCTGTTGGAGTGCATTTGGGAGTGATGGTGATGTCTGCTATCTTTCCTTGATCTTCCTTTTCCCTCAAAGGTCCCGTGGATTCTTGATTTGCTGGAGCCACTCTCGTTATCCAAATTCTTTTCAATTATATCTAGGCTTATCATAAAATTCATATTGAAGTATTCCTATTGTTCCTTGACCTTCATAAGCCTCTCATTATCATACTTGTGGCTTTGGACATCTATATGCAATTTTCTGAGGGTCTCATACAGATTTATGTCTTTCTCCTTTCCTCCTCCATGTCCATTCGAGTTGGTTCCTTCCATACTCAACTGAAGATTCATCCCTCTGATTTCATCTTTTTGGTTGTAGACTATCTGTATACCATCCATATCTATGCACTTTGTGATAAATCTACTATGTTCTGGTAGTTATTAATTCTACAATA
Organism: Picea mariana; assembly: GCA_032191745.1. Taxonomy (NCBI): domain Eukaryota; kingdom Viridiplantae; phylum Streptophyta; class Pinopsida; order Pinales; family Pinaceae; genus Picea; species Picea mariana. The sequence continues at coordinate 138,680 of JASDQU010102640.1, forward strand.
ATGTGTAGCCAAAGAAACTTTGTCAGGCTAACTATTCTTAATAATTTCATGAAAACATGAACCATTCTGATTCATTAATATATTAGAATTATTTTCTACTGATTTCCTAAGAAATTTACTATTCATATCCAATTTATGGGTGAATAGTTATCTTATACTATTCAAGACCTTTCCAAGGCCTACTTCCATGCTCAATTCTGAGATTTGAGAAGGAAGTTATGGATACTTGAACACATGTCTTTTCAGTGATGCAATCCCTCTACATGGATTATTCCAACTCAGAGTTGAATTGGCTCTTGGATCTGTGTTGGATCCCTTATTCATTTTTAGATGCCTTTCTTACTTTCTTAGGTGTAGGTATTTACAAATTAAAAACCCCACGGGCTCTTTCTCTATTTTCAAAAAATAATTTTGGGCACTTAGCCCCTTTTCTTCGGCCCCCTCATATGATATGACCACAGGATGTGACCCAACACTAAAAAATAGGCACTTATATTATTTTTTGAGCCTCCATGGCTCCGTAACTTTGGGCTTCAAAGGTTTTCCTTTCACCTCACCTCATTTCCTTCGAACACCGATGTGGTGAACTTCCAAAAAATTGCCTCCATGAAGCTTCGGAGCTCTGACACTTCAAGGCTTTGGCAGAATTTTCACCCACACACTTCTAATCTCCCAAATGTCAAATCTCAGAATACTCAGAGGAAATATGATTGATGGTCCTCATTCCCTGTTTAGATCTACGATGGATAGGAACTCCAAGACTCTGGATTCGACAGATTTCCATTAGATATCAAGAAGAGGACACATGGCCCAATCCAAGGGGTGACACATGTAAATTTCTAAATAGTATAATAAATATTTTAAAAGTACAAAACACACTGACATGTGGCATGCATCTTGTGTGCCCACATCACCCCAGGTGACATCATCAAGCCATGTCACTTCGATTCTTCATGACTTCGTAACTTTGGGACTTCGAGACTTCAGAGATCTTAAAGTTCTTCCTCCATCATCCATTATTTCCTTCGAACGTTGAATTCCCAAACCCCTTAACTTTTTCAGGGTCAATTTAGTACAATTGTCATCAATCAAGGTGGTGACATGTTGCCCCACCGTCGATTGACATGTGTCAGGTCCCAATCGGTACTAAGGACCTGCCAAAAGTATAAAAATAAGTGACACATGGAAGACTTAGGGTAGGTCCACATCACCCTAGGTGAAGTCATCATGCCACGTCATATACGAGGCTTCGGGACTTCGAATATTTCTTCTCATGGGAAATTTTTCAAAACTGTTGAACTACCGATTAAGTCCACGTCACTTCGATGCTCTGGGACTTCAGGAATTTATTCTCATCATCACTTTTTCAGAACTACCGAACTGCCGATCAGGTCCATGTCACTTTGACGTTCCATGATTTTGACACTTCAAAATATCTCTTCTCATCTACACATTTTCAAAATTATTGAACTGCCAACTACAACACAATTGTTTCCCGTATCTTTGGGAATTTGATGATTTCTTCATCGCGCAATCTCCAATGGATTTCCCCGAACAACGAACCACTGAAACACTTGGGAAATCCAACATCTCTCCTCCTCTCGAATGATCTATGACTGAGAATCACTCTGGAACTTTAGAGGATTTCCGTGTTGAAACACCGCACAACCCTTGGACTGCTGAAACTCTAGATTCGATGATTGTGAGAGATCTGTATTCTTCTGAATAGATCCTACGACCCAAATTTAAACTTTGTGGATTAATACCACGGTTGTCATTATTTATCGAACTGTTATACTTCCCAAGCTTCTGAACATCCAAGGTGTTCCCTCAGCACCCTCCTGACACTTTGCAATTTTAATTATCTAAAAAATTTTATTCAAAAACCACTTATATGACCTAATTTAGGCTCATTGTCAAAAACTGGGCTCTGATACCAATTTGTAATGTACCCAAGCTTCCAAGCGAGAAGTGCCACTACAAAAGTTGTATGCTCTATTGTGATAATCAAACTGCCATACCCAGGAATAAACTTGTTGTTCTATTCC
>JASDQU010102640.1:190420-265853 GCA_032191745.1 Picea mariana
TGTGTGTGTGTGTGTGTGTGTGTGTGTGTGTGTGTGTGTGTGTGTGTGTGTGTGTGTGTGTGTGTGCGAGAGAGAGAGAGAGAGAGGGGTACATAAATTTTCCATCCTAGGTTTTGGAGTTTAGAATTCAAAGTGGTGGGGTTGACCAAGTGCTATAACATGGATTATAATTTCTAGCTAGTGGAATATACAAAGGATTCACTATCAAAGGATTTAATTTTTATACAGTTACCAGAAATCTCATCTCTTTTCCATAGGCTCCATGAGGATGAAGTGGAATCTAAAAGTGATCGAACTTGTGGTCGAGAGAATGGCATGTCAACATTTCCAGGGGACTGTTGGATACTTGAAGAGCATGAGTGAACATGACACCCTTGTTACTTACTAGAAAGTAACACTTGAAGGGCATGGAGAAGAGTGGAACCCTTAGTATTGGTTATAAGTTATAAGTTTTGAGTACATATGAAAATATATTTGATTAATCATATGAAAGATGTTTGATTTAGCTTGTGCATTTTTATCAATTTATGTGAAAAGTTAAAAACACATGGATGATTGATTGATTTAGCATATAGATTAGTATATTCTATAATTAAGAGAAATGAACATGTTCATTTAAAATTATTTGAAGATAAATGCAATCTAAATGTGCATGAAATAAAAACTAAGTAAATTTTAGTTACTAGAAATTAATTACGAGTGCACCTATGAATCAGGGAGAAGAAAGAGGAACAAATATTCATTCAAATTCAAATAGAGGTGTTAGAAAATAAAATTGGATGGTGAGTTATTAAAGAGAGTTAATAAATAAATAAAGTAGTAACTACATGTGGACCCACTCAAATAGGAAATGAGGAGGAGATCAAGGGAACATCTAGGAATAAAAATAGGAAATGTGGTAGTTGGGTGAGGATAAGTCACTATTTTATATTTTTAAATAAAGAATTACTTGTGCACGTGTGCATGAAAGTGACACATGGGTGGGTGAATAATAGATAATTAGTGAATTATAAAATTAAATTTATCCACAGGATGGACAAGTGGCTTGGGCCACAAATCCTATAAAATGGAGTCTTAATCTAGAGTGATGGAGAAAATATTTTCACCCTAATGTTGGATTGTTGTCATAATACTTAAATTTGTAATGGTGATTGTTGAAGAGTTTTTTCTATTGAATAGTGTTCAAGAGGTGGGGATTTCCTCTCAAGTTTGAAGCTTTACTCTTCAATCATTTTATTATATTGGTACCCTTCATACAACCCCATTGCAGCTCAGGGGTCTATGGGGAAGGAGAGTACCCATTGGAGTTTCTTGGGTGGTCAATCGGTGGACTATAAAATATCGGTCTAGTAGACATAAATGGTATTCAAGATCGCAAGTCAAATATCAAAATATCAACAACGTTCTATGGTAATTCTTGTATGAAAATATTCATTGTTCTTGAATAAAGATAATATATATATATATATATATATATTAAGATCAAGGTATGTTAGTTGCATAAATTTTCTAGCCATAGATATATATAGATATATATGAGATCAAGGTATGTTAGTTGCATAAATTTTCTAGCCTAGGTTTTGGAGTTTAGTATTCAAAGTGGTGGGGTTGACCGAGTGCTATAACATGGATGATAATTTCTAGCTGATGGACTATATGGATGATTCATTGTTGTAGGATTTAATTTTTGTACAGTCACCAGAAATATCATATATTTACATAGGATCCATGACGATGAGGTGGAATCTAAAAGTGATTGATCTCGTGGTGAAGAGAATGTCATGTCAACATTTCTAGGGGATTGTGCTAGTTTTGGATCTTGTCAGGATCATGTTAGTCATTCACTGGGGTGTTGTGTTTTTCAAAATGTGATGAAGTTAATGGAACTATTGGAACCATTAATCTCTTGTTTTCATCAGATTGGGTGCATGCAAAAAGGTTATGGAAGATGTGCGAAGGAGTGTGTTATGACCCAAAGGGGGAATATATAGGGTTAAATGTATATGATATGAACCCAAATGGGGGGAATATATGGGGCTAAATGTACATGTAATGTGTAGATATATATATAATAGGGTCGGTCTAATAGAAAAAGGGCCTCATGTGTAGGTCTAAATAGGTATATACAAAGATCATATATTCATTATTGTAGAGATGTGAATTGTGATGTATGAATGTATTTGGTTATTTTGAGGAAGTTCTCCTATTATTTAAGGATTTATTGTGTAACTTATCTATCTTGGAGTTGTGCTCCATGCTCACATTGTTGTACATGGTGTTTACTTCTGGTTTATTTTGAACCAAATGTTATGAACCAAATGCTAAAAATATCAAAATAAACTAGAAGTACACAACATGTACAACAATATGAGTGTGGAGAACAACTCCAAGATAGATAAGTTACACAATAACTCCTTAAAGAATAGGAGACCCTCCTCCAGATAACCAAATAAATTCATACATCACAATTCACATATCTACAATAATGAATACATGATCTCTATATATACCTATTCACACCTAAACATGAGGCCCATTTCCTATTAGGATGACCCTATTACATATGTGTTTACACATTATATGCACATTTAGCCCTACATATGCCCCCCGTTGAGGTCATATCATATACATTTAACCCTATATATTCTCCCTTTGGGTCATAATAGAGTGGGTATAATTTTACGACACTATTCCAAAGGCGTGAAATCTTGTATCAGAGTTGGGATGTGTGGAGTTTATTAGTGAGATATTTGACTAGAACCTCCAACAAGGTGGCTTCCTAACAACTCCTATGTTAGTCCTAGCAAAACCAAAATGGAAGGTGGTGAGAATTTATGGTGGAGGGGTCTATATAGTGGTTGGAGAGGACCTTTGTGTGGATCAGATTATGGATTTGTCAAGAAATACTCTAGTATGTAAATTCCTCTACTTATTCCTTTCAGGTTTGGTGAGAGGTTGAAGGGTTTCTTGGTGTTTAGTCTATTGAGCCTTGGTTTCAATGTGATTTTCAGTGTGATATTCTTGTTGATAGGGTGAATGTGTGGTTGTAACATTTTCTTTCTATATTCTGGAGGATGTAATTATAAATACAAGAGACACCACTATTGCAAAACATCATTGGTTCGATCGAATGATTATTATTTTTATTGGAACACTTGTTATACAAGGATTGTAAGCAATTCTCTGTAATTTCCCATTTGGATGTTGAATTAAAAGATGCTTATGATGAAAATATTTAGTATCTTACTATAGTCTCCTTGTAGAGTGTATTGGAAGAGGCAAGTCCCCCTCTCACCATTATACCTTGTGTATTTTCTTTCATTTCATGTAGATGTAATTCTTGTTTGTGTTTCATAGATTCATTTGTAAGTGTGTTGTTATTTTAATTTAGATCTCTAATACTTTCATAATGTTGCTATCTAAATTATGTCTTTAATTTCATGTGTAAATATGCAAGAAGGCACAGTGTCATTTCAAAAAGTTTTTGAGACATGAGTGGCATGGACCCATTAAGACAAAGTTCCGAGATGCAAGGGGCGCAAATAATTGCGACAAATTTTTGAGACATGAAAGGTACAACAACATTGCAACAATTTTTCGAAACATCAAAGACACAAACCCAATGTGACTTAAGCCACAATTGTTTCTCTTAGTCAAATTCCATGGAAATGGGTTGAAGGAAGTGACTAGGTGCCCAAGACAGTCACGCATGGAAATAAAATATCAAGATTGAATCCTGATCGTGATCCAATGACAACTGCGTTGACGAAACTAGGGAAATGTGTAATGATGAAAGTGACAATATTAGCCATATTGTTTTAAGAGTTTCTCAGATCGACCATTCCATAAGGAATATTGACATAAGAAAGAACTAAACTAAATTAATTTAAAGGGGATTTGCAAGTCAATTTAATTTGATGTCATTAATATCCTATTATTAATATTATTAATGAAGAGGTACATTGATTCGTTGAAGAGATACAATGGTTTAATGATGCACACTGTTTGGTAAGATATATAAACCCATCATAATGAAGAATGAAAGTGTGACTCAAGAGATATCTGAGTATACCTGAAGCAGAGTCACCAGAATATATGAGAGTAAAAATAAAAATCGCATAGTGAGGGTGGAAGGGAGAAGCTCGAGAGGATTGTATCCCTCTACAGGTTGAAACCTGAACAACAGGGAGTTTCATATTCCTTTCAAGTTGGTGATTGAAGAAAACAGGGGATCGATTCCTCTTTTCAAGTTGGTTCTTGAAGAATATAGGGGGGTTGGAGCCTCCTTTCAAGTTGGTGCTTGAAAAATAAGGGAGTTGTATCTTCCTTGAGTAGGTGCTAAAAAAATAAGGGTATTTGTGTCTCAAAGAGTTGTTTTTCTAAAGAGTATTGGTGTCTTTCACAACCACATATCATTCTTTATAAACTTTATAATTCTTGTTAATTATATTTATATAATTGATTTTAAATACAAATCCATTGTTGATTTATTTTGGTGATTAATAAAATAACAAAGTAATTACTGATTGTTTAAAAATTTAATATTGATTCCCCCCCCCCTCCCCTCTTAGTATTTCCAACAATAAATATCATATCAGGCTCCTTCACCACAGTCTAACCACTGGAAGGTAGATCTTGAAGAATCCAATGGATCAACAACAAGGAATGGCATCCAAAATAACACCATTGTTCACAAGAGATGACTATGATTTTTGGATAATAAGGATGAAGAGTCATATGATGGCACTTGGATTTGATATTTGGAAATATGTAGAATATGAATACACTGCACCATCTTCCCTACCAACTGATGTTGTTGCAAATAAGTTATGCAATGAAAATTCAAGGGTTGTTAATGTCATTTTAAGTGGATTATCCATAAATGTGTTTGTAAAAGTAACGCACTACAAAACATCGAAAGAATTATGGGACAAACTTAAAGTTATTTATGAAGGATATGAAAAGGTAAAAAAATAAAAACTTAAAACACTCAGAGCATAGTTTGAAAATTTAAATATGAAGGAAGAAGATATTGCAGAATATCTCAAGAGAGTAGACGAGATAGTCAACTCAGTCAGAGCATTGGGAGAAACAGTAGAAGACAAATATATTGTTCAGAAAGTGTTGAGATCATCTCCTATGAGATATGATGCCAAGATATCTACCTTAGAATATAGATACAACCTTGGCAAACTCACTATGCATGAGCTTCATGGAATCCTCATAGCCTATGAGATGAGGACAGGGAAAGAAAGGCCATATAAAGGGGAAACAACCTTCAAAGAAATAAAATACAAGAAGAATTAGGAGTAGGTGTCCAATGAAAATCAATCATAGATATTTGATGAATAAATAACAAACTTCATGAAGAAACTTAATAAAGGAACTGGTAAATTCAAAGGAAAACTACCTCTTAAATGTTTTAACTATGTAAAAGTTGGACTTTTTGCCAACAAATCTCCCCATTCAAAACAAGAAGAAAGTGATGGTGAAGAAACTTACAAAGAGTACAAGAAAATAAAAACTAGAAACAAGAAGAAATTCCACAAAAATTAGAAGACCTTCTACACCAAAGAAGAAAACAACTCATCTGAAGAAATTGAAGAAGAAGAAGAAGAATCGTAGCAACTATTTATGGGTATAGAGAAACATGATAATCCTACTGAAAATAATGTCGGCATGGATGAATACTATGAAGAGGAATTTGAAGTGAATCTTGAAGAAAAAATTCTTAGTGCTATGGAAGAGCTCAGACAATATAAAAAGAAGACTAAGTCATTAAAAGGGCAGTAACTAGAGTTTGAGTAAACACATAAATAAAGAGAAAGAGAAATATAAAAAATAGTCAAGGAAAATGAATAAATCATCAGTGACTTGAAGACTCAACTCCAAGAGGCCAAAAGAATAGAAGATATCTTAACTGAACAACTTGATGAAAGACAAAAAGACTATGAGAAGAGAGAAGTTGAAATTGTCCTTCTGAAAAAGGAACTTGAGAAAGGAAAGAATCCCTCAAGGTTTGAAAACAATTCAAAAATATTGGATGACATTCTTAATAGTCAAAGATCACCAAAGGATAAGACATGACTTGGGTATGATAAAAAATCAACCTATGCAACACAAAATATAGAAAAAAGGAAAATCAATTATGCATATTCTCTTAAGAGCACCTTAAAAATTGAAAATAACAAGATGGAGAAGGAATCATTAAAGATTGTTCAGAATAAGTTGAAGTTTGCACCTCCCACAAAAGAGAAAGAAGATAAATGGAATATAATGGCTAGAAGAACTCCTCCTAAGAGATATTAGCACATCTTTCTTGGATATTGCTACTCTTGCGATAACTTTGGACATAAAGCATTACATTGCAAGGCTTATGGAAAATCATACATTCATAGAAATAATAAAAAATATAAAAGTAGAAAAAATAATTTGAAGAATAGAAGTTACAATTCATTCTCTCCATTACAAATGTTCAATGTTTAATGCAATAAGTGCAACAATTATGGTCATCAAACCAATGAATGCAGGTTAACCACAAAAACAACTTATTTTATCACTCAAGATAAAAAAATATGGAAAGGAAAAAATATGGAAGATACAGAATGTAAAGTAGCCCTGTATGCCAAGAACAAAAAGTGTCAATGGTACATTGAAAATGGGTGCTCCAAACATATGACAGGACATAAAGTAAATTTATCAAACTAACGAAGAAGGAAAACGGAAGTGTCACATTTGGAGATAATGTATCCGCTAAAATACTTGGAAAAGGAACAATCACCTTGGGTAACAAGAAAAACAAAGCAGAAAATGTGTTACTAGTTGAAAATATGAAGCCTAATATTCTAAGTGTAAGACAAACTTGTGATCAAGGTCATATACTCATCTTTGAATTCTAGAAATGTGAAATAAGAGAAGAAGGATCAGGAAAATTAGTTGCAATTTCACCAAGAACCTCAAGCAATGTGTATATCTTAGATATTAGGGAAGAAGAAGAATGCCATATGATTCAAGCATATGAAAGTTGGATGTGGAAAAGAAGGATGGGACACTTGATCTTTGATAATCTGATCAAATCTAGTAAAAAGGGAGTTGTAATAGACATGCGAAAATCTATCAAGCCCTCAGATCCTATTTGCAATCATTGTCAATTAGGAAAGTATACAAGAGTGATATTAAAGACAAAAGCACATTCTACATCAAAACCCTTGGAAATTGTTCACATTGTTCTCTGTGGACCCTCTAGGACTAAAATAATACAAGGGGAAAACTACTTCATGTTGATCATTGATGACTACACAAGGATGACCTGGGTATATTTTCTCAAAGAAATATATGAGTCATTTGAAAATTTTAAAGCATTCAAGATTTATGTAGAGAGTGAAATAACATGGGTATATTTTCTCAAAGAAAAATATGAGGCATTTGAAAAGTTTAAAACATTCAAGACTTATGTAGAGACTGAAACATATTTCAAAATAAAATGTTTAAGATTAGATAATGGAGGGGATTTTATTTCTAAAGAATTCAATAAGTTTTGTGAAGATCATGGAATCAAGAGACAATTATGATCTCCAAGAACTCCTCAACAAAATGGAGTTGTGGAGAGGAAAAACATAACTATTCAATAGGTTGCAAGAACTATGTTGAATGAATCCAAGCTTTCAAACAAATTTTGGAGAGATGCAATATATACAATAGTTCACATACTTAACCAAGCACAACTTAGAGCTAAGCATGAGAAATCCCCTTATGAATTTTGCTTTGGAAGGCCATCATCTGTGAAAGATTTCAGAGTATTTGGAAGTAAGTGTTACATCAAGAGGAATGAATATAATCTAAGTAAATTTGACTCTAGATCAGATGAAGGTATATTTTTGGGATATTCACCTAAAAAAAATGTCTCCAAATGTTATGAAGAGTTGCAAGAGAATGAATGTTGGCACTAGGTCGAAGTGGAAAGAAGGACGATCATGGGAAAGAAAGCATGCAGGAAACTAAAGTGACAACTGGAAAAACATTAGCATGCGGGAATGCAAGAAAGTGTTCCTAGAGGAAAGTGACAAGTGGAGGAAGAACAACAAGCCCATAGGAGAAAAACCTAGCATATGAAGGGTTAGGGTTTTGGTAATATTTTGTAAGTGGTTGAAGAGCCCAAAATGTATAAATATAGATATGTAAGTATCATATAGGGTGGCTGGTTATGGTTGGTTTTTTTTGGTTGTTGTTGTTGTTGTTGTCGTTGTTGATTTTATGTTAGTTTTTATGAGGATTACAACTGTCATTGAGTGATTGTTCCGAGTATTGTTGTCGGCGATACGCAAAGGGTTTTTGAGTTGTATGAACCGAGTTTTGTAAGCTGTTGAGTAGGAAAAGATAGGAGGGAAGGTAGATCTAAGGATTAGACCGTAGGCTGTAGAGCTTGGTTCGATCTAGTTCACCTCACATAGATCTTACCCACTTTTGCAGATAGTTGTAAGCGTGTGGTGCAAGGAAATCAAGAACTACCATAATAAAATATCTAAGAGCCAGATCTTTGTGGACGCAGCCCAGGAGGGGTGAAATAGGGTAATCTATGTGTAATGTGTTGAATGTCTGTATATCTTTAACTTCTTTCAGCAATAGATGATTATAACTGATGAATAACTAAATTCATTATTAGAATCCGTTTTTATTTTGAGTTATATGCATGTGATTCCTAAGAACAAGTAGATTACAGTAACAGTTCACAGAACATGGCCTTAATCAAGAAACCCTTTATCCCCTACTTTTTCCTAGACTATAAACACCTGAGTCTTATAGTCAACCATCTATAGCTATCTCGGGTGAGACTGCATAGTACCTTCCGGGTGCTGCGTTGCCTTCTAGTTTACCAGAAGGGCCGATAATTAGAGGCTTTGTTGGAACCCCGAATGACATGATCCCTGGGTCAATAACTCAGATAATCGGAGAAGGGAGTCGATAAAAGCTAACAAATGGTTCTATTGTCGTGTTAAGAGGAACAAGATAGGACTGAGTAGATGAGATAGAGTGGACAAGAACCATCGAAGAAGCAATGAGCCGTTAGAAGGGAATGTGGAGACCTTGGAAACCCATGAGAGAAGAAATTGAGGGTTGGTTGAGAACTAAAGAGCTAGAATTTGCACACAAAGACAATAGAAACTCTAGAATCACACCACGTAGATACCTGGATAAATATGTGTTTAGATATTTACATGAAATCCATTTCTGTGATTTTTCGCATCTACTACAGGAGTGGATCTTAATATTAACGGATAATCACCCGATGAACCGAATTTGACAACTAGATTGGACTCTAGTACATATTCAGTAGCTGCAGAAGGTGAACAAAAAATTCACCTTTGAAGTAGACTTTTGGCTTGACAGTATTGTGGCAGGATTCATCACAAAGGTTATGGTAGACACAACAAAGTCATACAGTGCAACCGAGAAAGAAATTTTGTGAGGACCCAGAGGGAGGTATATTCGATCCCTGTATACTTCTATCAAGATATTTCTATATAACAAAGGTGTAATGACAATGGAATTGGATAGTTAGACTTCGCTGTGCGCATGGGGGAAGGGGGGAAGCACTGACAGAAAGAGGAGGAATGGAATGGGGGAAGGATAAAGAGAAGAAGGAAGAGGAACCCTTGGACCTGTTCTCGATGGATGACGACCAGCTCAAGTGGATCTTGGCGTCATCAGGAACGACGCGTAGTGGAGCACCCTACCAATATAAGATAAACACCAAGAAGAGAGTCGTAGCCGAAAGGGAGGGTTTAGCGAGTGATGAGGAAGAGATAAAGGATCTTCGAGCTATGGAGCAGTTTGAGGAAATCCTACGTGCCACCTATGAGAAGAAAGCTAGAGGCCCAAGAACGGGAGGAGAAGACAACCACCCCTTTCAGATCAATGTCAGTGTTGAACCCATAAACCCATGTGTGACCAATACACCACAGAGAACACCACCATTTAGGCAACCAAAGTTCGGAGGAAGTCTGACAACAAGAAGTACATCTACACAAGGAGTGACAACTAGAAGAGCCAGTTCAGGTAATCTTAGTCAAGTATCCACACCATGCGGAAGAGGCAGTAGTTCACTACTCAGAATGGCAGGACATGACCCTACTATCAGATTAATGGAGTTTTGAGGAGAAGAAGCAGAAGACCCTGAGAAGAATTTATTCATTTGGGCCAAGATCTGGGAAGCAAAGCAGATCACTAATGACAACACCAAACTCGCGTAGCTAGCGATCATGCTAAGAGACCGCCCACTAGACTGGTACATGAGTCTAGACACGAACAATGCTCCAGGGACGACAAGGACACTGGACAACATTAAGAAACTATTAATAAATGAGTTCCAGAAGCCAATCTCATAGGATTAGTATATGAACGAGATGATTGAGATAAGATAAAAACCTGGAGAATCGGTATGGGAGATTGATCAAAGGTCCAAGTAGATAAAAGGGAAGTTAAATTACCTTATGACCGAGATGCAACATTGACACATGTTTATCAACTCACTACTCCCACACTTAAAATACCCACTACGAAAATAGAAGTTTTAGACATAAGAAGAGGCTTTGCAGGTAGCCTTGCAATTGGAAGAGAATCAATATTAGCAGATGGACCCAACTATCAAATAACTGAAAGAGGATCTAAATAACTTAACATTTCAGCTGAACCAAAATAAGAACAAGGAAAAATGAGAATTCGTTTGGTGTACCACATGCAGGACAGAAGGACACCACAAAAATGAAAGTCTGATGTTCACGCAGTATATGGCAACAGGGATGCCAAACCCACTACCACAAGGGGATTATGGTGTGAAATATGCAAGAAACCGAGTCACAACTCTTACCATTGTACAATGATGTAGAAATACCAAACAGTCCCAATGAACTCATATTGCACTTTTTGCAAGTTGGTGGGATATGAAAACAAAGATTGCAGAACTATGGAGCTGATGTAGGAAAGAACCTCAGATTCCTATAGGGTACAGGAAAAAATGATGACTGGGCAAGAAGCACCATAGTTCACTCAAGCCCCAACACCATACAACACTACACAACAACAGTATAATACTACACAACAACCCTATAATAATGCGTATTCGCAGTACAACCCAACACAACCCCAGTACAATACCACACAGTACAATCAAGGACCACAATATAACGTGCCACGAGGTGATCGTGCAACCTATAGAGGAGCAGGACAAGCCAGAGGAGGTTTCAGACATGGGAGAGGACCAGTCACATGTCACAATTGCTAGCAACCAGGACATTATGCACAAGAATGCCCACTACCACAAGTGACTTGTATGTATTGTCGTGCTTCGAACCATAATACAGAGGAATGTCTGATATTACTCATAAATATCCAGGAAAAAAGGAACCAAAATAACCAGAATGTTCAGTGGATTGTAGCTGAAGCAAGGGATGATAGATGAAACATCAACATAGTCACTTGAGGAGGAACGAAAACAGGAAACGACGTAGTTCGATAGGACCCAGCGCAGAACCAATGGGTAAAGAAGAGCCCTAACCCCAAGAATCAATTCGACACACAAAAGGAAAAGGAGATCTTTACAGAAGGCCGACAAGAATTCCAGAAGAAGGACATAGTGTTGACTGCACAACAGAACAAGGAAGCTCTGGAATATGACATGCTGCCATCACTAGATCATACCAACATAATATAACCTAAGGAACAAGTAATTACTCTCAAAGACTTTTTGAAATCATGCATCAAAATGTAAGGTGATCCCTCATCTATCAAAGTATTGCAAAACATCGTAGAGAAATGTAGTGGCGAGACGGAACAAAAGCCAAAACTAAAAACTGTCAACCACCTACACACAAGAAGAAGAACAAGTAGAGAATTTAGAATCGATGCTAACATTAGGGATTTCAACATGGGAGATATTATACTAGATCTAGGATTCGAGGTGAACGTACTACCAAACACCACATGGCAATGCATGGGAGAACCTACACTGGGATACTCAACTATTCAATTAAAGCTAGCGAATCAACATAGAGTCCTACCAATAGGTAGGCTGAAAGGAGTAACTGTATATCTGGATGGCGTGCGCACTAATCCAGACTTTGAAGTCATCGAAATAGTATATGGTACAACACCTTACCCAACACTACTTGGACTGGATTGGGCATTCGACAACCAAGCCATAATTAAATTTAAGACCATAAAAATGACATATGAGTCAGGAGACTACAAGGTTATAGCCCTACTCGACCCATCAGAAGGCGAGAGGTTCGTCAAACCCACTTGTCTGGATCTAGATGAAATCGACCAGTTGTATAGAACAACTGCGCGCAATGCGGACTATATAAACCCAACTGCAGACGGGGTACTCAGTTGGCAGAGCATTACTTCATGCACAACGAACTTAGACACTGGGTTAGAAAACTTGTAGCAAAGACTACACGAAGTATCCACAAGAAGGTGTGAAAGAATAGACCATGCAGTAAAATGGCTTGGCACAAAAATCAGAGAACCACCCAGTTTTCACGGGCTAAATGATTTGAAAATTTTCTTGACACAATACGAAGATGAAGTATTAGAGAACCAAAGACTATTAGCACTAGATTTATCACTAAAGGCTACACCTGCAAGATGGTGGGGTGTGCACAAAGAGACTATCATAGGTTGGTACCAATGCAAATGATTATTGCGCATAATGTTCGGTGCAGAACATATATGGAACAACTGACAAAAATATGATGGACTAGGAATACCAGCAGAACACTTGGAGGTGTGTAAAACACTATGGAAAATGATGCCACCATAAGAATGGTCTCACCACTTCATTCATACTTTAGAAGGCATACCAACGAATTGGTATATAGACTAGGAATTGTGAAAAGGAACCAAGACACGGGCGCCACTCCAACATAACTTTACAGTCACTTTCTCATTTGAGCATGAGAAACCCAACATAGACATGGCCCTGAAACGGATCAGAGATGTCATATTCATTACAGAATCAGAAGTGGAAGTTATCAATGAGGTACGGCAGTAGAATAAGCAGACAGTCAAGGAACTGTTATCATGCTACCATGTATAGTAAGAAGCACCAGATGAAGATGATCTGTGTGATAGTCATAGCGAAGAAGTAGAAGGCGAGAGAAATGTGGAAGGACCACCCTTAGAATCAAAGGTCATCTCTGTGCCAATCAAGATCAAGAAGTTTAACACAGGGACCACCGAGCAGCCCAAAATGGGCATCATTGGATATTATTGGGATGAACAGACACTAGAAAGAATCACAAAATTGTTGCGCAAATACATCGACCTTTTTCCCATGACCTTTACAGAGATGAAACGAATAGCTGGAGAATTAGGAAAAATGAAGATACCACTCAAAACTGATGCGAGACCCATTAAAAAATGACCATATAGACTTAACCCTATCTACAAATAGAAAGTTAAAGACAAGATCGATAGGATGCTTGAGGCTGGCATCATCGAACTGGTCGAAGAATCATAATGGATAAGCCCAATGGTAGTATAGGACAAGAAACAAGAAAGAGGGATCAGGATATGCGTCAACTTGAGGAATTTGAACGATGCATGCTTACATGACCCATTCCCCACACCATTCACGGATGAAGTACTTGAGAACATAGGAGGACACGAAGCCTATTCATTCACCGATGGATTCTCAGGATATCATCAAATTAAGATAGCAAAGGAGGATAGACAGAAGACCACATTTGCGATAGAATGGGGATCTTATCAGTACACAGTCATGCTGTTCAGATTGAAGAATGCACCTTCAATATTATCCAGAGTGGTCATCACAACATCCACTAATTTCTTGAAGTATACTTGGATGATTGGACGGTTTATAGCCTATTAAAAAACCATGTGGAAGTTTTATGCCTATTGTTAGAACGATGCAGACAGTGCTAGATATCACTCAATATCAAGAAATGCATATTTGTAACACCATTTGGGATACTAATAGGACACATAGTATGCAAACAGGGTTTACTAGTGGATCCGGCCAAAATCACAGTCATTTTTAACCTACCAGCACCAAAAACAGTCCACCAACTAAGAGCAACGTTAGGACATACGCGATATTACAAGAAATTCATCAAAAGCTATGCGTAGATTACAACGCCTATAGAAAAACTATTAAGGAAGAATACCAAGTATCAATGGAACGACGAGTGCCAACACGATCTGAATACCTTGAAGGAAAAGATGGTCACTGCACCAATATTGGTATTTCCAGACTGGAAAAAGACATTCCATGTACATGTAGATGCATCAACAATAGCACTTGGATCTATTTTAGCGCAACCAAGAGCAGGAGACTTGGATCACCTGATAGCGTTCACAAGAAGGAAGTTATCATACTCAAAACATAATTATAACACGACGGAAAGAGAAGTCTTAGCTATGGTTTACGCACTATAGAAATACATACATTACCTATTGGGAAAACACTTTAATATGCTCACAGATTACTCAGCCCTAAAATACCTAGTTAACAATATAGTGTTGGGGGGGAGAATCTGTTAATGGTTACTGCTATTTCAAGAATTTGACTTCGAGGTAATAGTCAAACTAGGGAAACTAAATGCAGGGCCTGACCACCTATTGAGGGTCACAAATGGAGAGCACCCAACGCATTTGAAAGACAACTTTTCAGATGCATAGATTTTCTCAGTACAGATTGCTGACAATTACTTCGCAGAGATCATCCAGTACTTCAGAACAAGTACTGCACCGCAAGGATATACCACTATGCATAAGAAGAGCCTGGTAGTTTGCGTAGCTGACTATCAACTGATCGTAGGGCATCTATACAAAATGGGCACAGATAGCATCTTACAAAGATACGTACTAGACCATAAACGATCAAGAATTTTAGCATAAGCCCACAAAGGAATAGTAGGAGGCAACTACATAGGAAAAGATCCTACACAGAAGGTACTACGTGCAGGATTATGGTGGCCAACGATACAAAGAGACTTGAAAGAATATTATCAGGAATTCGATGTCTGTCAACGGGTCGACAAACCCAACAGAAGGGACGAGATGCCACTACGACCACAAGTGACACTTCAGGCATTTGATAAATGGGCAATAGACTTTTTGGGACCCATTAACCCACCCGCCAAGAGAAAAAGGGAAATATATATTATCATTGTGACCGAATATTTAACAAGATGGGCAGAAGCCACACCAGTAAAAGATTGCAGCACAGAAACAACTACCCACTTTCGTTTTGAACAGGTAATTACTAGATTTGGGTGTCCTAGAATTTTGATGAGCAACCAAGGAATGCACTTCATCAACAAAACCATCCGAGTGATGCTCAAAGAGTTCAAAGTTCATCACCAAGAAAACACACCGTATCACCCACAGGCGAATGGCACAGTAGAAGCCTTCAACAAAATTCTAGAGAGCGCCCTGATGGAGATATGTAACGTCAAAAGGGATGATTGGGATCTCAAGGTACTAGGAGTACTATGGGCATATAGAACCACATGCAAAACGTTTATAGGTCACACACCATTCAAGATGGTCTAGGTTCAAGAAGAAGTAGTGTCGTTAGAATTTCTAATACCTATTCTACGTGTAGTAGCTATCACACAAATGACAGAAAGAGGCACAATATAGGAATCAATGGATCAATTACTATCAATGGAGGAAGACGAAATCTTGGTAGTATTACACCAACAAGTACAGAAAGTAAGAGACAAGGCGTGGCACGACCGCCACATCAAGAAAAAGATGTTCAAGGAAGGAGATCTAGTATTGCTCTACGACAGTAAAGCGCTGCAATACCCAAGGAAGCTGAGGATGCATTGTCTAGGACCATACGAGGTAAAATATGTCATGGATGGAGGAGCTATACAGTTGAAATATCTAGCAAGCAAAAACCTCAGAGGAATGATCAACGGGAGCCAGCTGAAGCTATACAAGGATAGTCAACTACCCACCGCGTAGGAAAAAAAAAATAGCACACAACACGACGAACAAGCCACATATGAAATATGAAACCAATGAGGGAAAATACAATGGCCATATAGGAAAGGGAAATAAATGGGAAAATGAAAGTTATTAATAGCACACTGACAAGACAGCATGCGACAGAATTAAAGCAAGGAAAGGACGGATGGGATGTCACCGGTAAAGTAGCCATAAGGGAAGGTACGAAACTGCTGCAGATGCATTGAACCCACACTTATGGTGCATTAATCGCACATGATAAGAGGCATCCTCAACAAGCTTCATGGAACACCCATACAACACACGAGCACAGAAACAGTTAGTCTATTCGCACAAAAAGAATGAAGAAACAGAAAGAGAAACCTAAATGCACAGAGCGAGATCGCAGAGCTTATCTGAGATATTTGAACCAATAAAACGTCCACCAGACACTAGTATGGCACCACCAAAGCTCGTAGAACCAAGCTAGGCAGTCATACCAACTAGAGTTCAAACTAGGTCATACGAAACATGGGAAGAGAACGACCAGCAATCACCGGAGATTGCTGATATTGACTAAATCTCATCACTGGAGGACATTCTAGTTGAATCAACATCGATCCAGGAAGAGATCTCGTAGCCCCAAGAAGAAACCATGAAAGAGGACATGCCAAAAGCAGCGCAGGAGCCTCATAATGAAGTAGTAGGAACTCATCAGGAAGGACAGCTAGAAAACGTCGAAGCAACCATGGAAATAAACAGAAGCACACATAACCTAGAAGTAGAGGTCCAACCAAATGTTCCACAAATATCCATCCCAAAATATTCTTTTTCGGCCGAGCCGGCTGGTGAAATGGGCAAGGCTTGGGAGGAATGGATGGCGAAGAAGAAACCAGAAGCTGCTGGAACTTCAAACCAACCAACACAACAGGAAGATAGGATTTAGATACCGAGCTCACCTCGAAAGAAACCAGCTGCAAAGATTGTGCTACCTCTCATACTAGAAGGAATATAGGTGGAATCACAGCTATTGGGTCACATCAGAAAGCTCAAATTTTCCAACCATGACATAGCGAATGAAAGAAAATATCCAGAGCTTGCACCACAAGTCTTTACTGAGACAATATCCTTGAACCCTCTCGGAGGAACTGTCACTAAGACACACTAGTGGGTAGATGGACTAGACAGAACCAGAATCTTAGGATTGCTGAAGATACCACACTTTGGTAGAGGCCAATATGCGACGGCATGAATCAAGAAACTTTTAGAAGTTATGCATGGAGGGGATGTATGGCTGGACAATCCCCTCCCCATAAATATTGAACTTATTGCACAGATTACAGGACTACCCATCCGGGGTATGGATCCCACATTGATACTAGATGACAAGTCCAAGGAAAAAGCATTGGCATAAGAAATGAAGAATAAATATGGCATCAAAAGGGGAATGAGAGGAATTATAATCAAGCGAATTAATGATGTCGTGACAGAACTGGGAGAAAAGATCTTACCCTGCAAACTGCTAAGAAAATTCCACAAAGATGAAGTACTGGCAAGAGTCATCGCAGCTACAACTCAATGTGCGGAAGGCACCTTCATGAGATGGGCACCATATTTGTCAAACTTGTTCCAAATAGACTGTAAAGACGCACAGGAAGTAGGTATGGAATTTCATTATTCATGGCTGATTACTCTCATTACTTTTGTGGGATGGAAAGAACCGGACCACATCACCTTTTGTACCACACCATATCTAGGAGGAGCGAGATATTGCGTCCTAAAATCCACACCACTGGCCAAGCATAAGAAGGAAAATGGAATTATATTCGAAGCTTACCTATGAGAAATGCAAGAAGCAATCAACCGAGCATGGAGTAAAACACCAGAGGCTGTCACGTGATTCAGGGGCATCGCCAATTTCTGGGCTAGGTGACAAGCCATGTGTATATAGCCAAGATAGGACCCACATAAATAGTGGCTACAAATGTGCTATTGCATCACCAAGGGAGACATTGACATGATCATCCACGAGTGGTCATATGAATGGAAGATCCCAACCATACCCAGAGCAGTACCGGGACAAATAGTAGAAGGAAGGCCTTCGTAGGCGGAAGCACAACCTCCACAAGTCCCAGTACCCAAGAAACCAAGAACGGGCCAAATAAAGTCAACTCAGACAGAGGGCGACTCAGAGCAGCCAGGGACCCAGAAGGTGAGAACAAAAACCACTCATCTGACCAATGAACAACAAAACCCAGTTGAGCGAGCACAGAAAATTGTGACGAACCCCATCACATAGGAACCAGGGGGAACTAAGAGACTAGCGGTATAGGAAACAGGTTCACACAAGAAATCAAAGGCACAATGATCACTACAAAAATACACAATAACAGAGGATGATGGCGAGATGATTGCCAGAATGGTCCAAGACTGCCTCGCAGAGGACTTTGATCATGCAGTGCACCACAGGGATAAACTGTAGAAGGAGCTGGCAGAAATAAGGCAAATCCTAAAGAAATTCAGAGAATCCCATATTACAAGTAGTAGCAGAGGCATAGAAACATCAAGTGCATGGACCACAGAAAGAATAGAGGTAGGAGAACGCAACTCTATTATTCCAAAGCCACATTCCACAGTTTACATAAAGTCGAGCATGCTACGAATGGATGAGATTCTGGGACAGACACCACTAAAGGACATGGATCAGATCCAAATGGTCCTAATATGGATGCCAGCATAGGCCTTATACCAATTGCATGTTAGCGTCGACCATGAGATACAGTCTCGAGCACATAAAAACTTGGTCGAGCTACAACAAGCAACAAAGAAGCATGAAACACTGGAAACAATTTGCGTGCAGGCAAAATTAGAAACATAGGAGAAGAACAAACGCAGAAATGAGTTGGAACGCAGAGTGGAAGACATTTTCGGGAAACTTCCAACTACTACATAATGAAGTGAACTCCTAGCGGTAGAAAAGATCGATCATATTGCACAAGCAATTGATCAATATTAGAAGGATATCGAGACTCTCTCTGGACAGATTAGACCAACAAATCCACTAGCAGTAAAGGAGTAGAGGAAGTAGGAAGCAATAGTGCAACCACATGAGCTGGAAAAATAGGTCAGCAAAGTAGTTGACTTGCTGGATAAAGCATCACAACTCTGGACAAAGATGGAAGAGGATCCACAGGTCCAATAATGGGACAAGGAGGAGGAAAGGATCAATGCAAATATCCAATAATTCAAGCAGCAACAGAAAACCATCCCAATTCTAGAATGGGTCAAGGGGACACAATAGTTAAAGAAGTTATAGGGAGAACCGATTTTTGAGTTGTATGAACTGATTTTTTTAAGTTGTTGAGCAGAAAAAGATAGGAGGGAAGGTAGATATGAGGATTATATTGCAGGCTGTAGATCCTGGTGTGATCTACTTCACCTCACATAGATCTTACCCACTTTTGCAGATAACTATAAGCATGGGGTGCAAGGAAATAAAGAACTACCATAATAAAAGAGCCAAGAGCCATATCTTTGTGGACGTAGCCTAGGAGGGGTGAACCATGGTAATCGTTGTGTAATGTGTTGAATGTTTGTATATCTTTAAATTCTTTCAGCAATAGATGATTATAACTGATGAATAACCAAATGCATTATTAGAATCCGTTTATATTTTGAGTTATATGCATGTGATTCCTAAGAACAAGTAGATTACAGTAACAGTTCACAGAACAGGGCCTTAATCAAGAAACCCTTTATCCCCTACTTTGTCCTAGATTGTAAACACCTGAGTCTTACAGTCAACCATCTATAGCTATCTCGGGTGAGACTGCGTAGTACCTTCCGGGCACTGCATTTCCTTCTGGTTTACCAGGAGGGGCGATATTTAGAGGCTTTGTTGGAACCCCGAATGACATGAACCATGGGTCAATAACTCAGATAACCAGAGAAGGGAGTCGATAAAATCCAACAATGAACCATACACTAATGAAGAAAACATTCAAGAAGAGACACCCATGCCAAAATCACCATAAAAAAAATTCAAAAGAATCATCTAGAAATTCAAATTATAGGAAAAAAAAGTGATGGAGTAGAAATAAGGACAAAAATGTTATATGAAGAACAAGAAATTATTTTTGTAATAGAACCCAAAATGTTTTCAGAAGGCAGTAAAAGTGAGGATTGGATAAAATCAATGAATCGAGAAAATGATCAAATAGAGAAAATTTAGACTTGGGAGCTGGTTCTAAGACCTAAAGATAAAAATGTTGTAGGAACCAAATGTATATTCAAAACAAAAATCAATGAAAATGGACAAATCATAAAAAATAACAACAGACTAGTATGCAAAGGATATGGCCAATTGGAAGGAATTGACTTTGGAGAAACCTTTTCCCCAATAGCAATATTAAAATCCATCATAATGTTTATGGCATATGAATGTTTCAAAAACTTCAAATTCTATCATATGGATGTCAAGTCAACATTCCTATATGGAACCTTAGAATAAGAAGTCTACATAGAACAACCTGAAGGATTTAGATTGACATAAAAAATAGACTATGTATGCAAATTGAAAAAGGCTATGTATAGTCTTAAACAAGCCCCTAGAGCATGGTTCTCAATACTTGATCAATATCTACAATAATAAGGATATAAGAGAGGAACTACTGATAGTAATCTATATATCAAAATTAAAGAACAAGATATGATTGTTGTAGTTACTCAACTAGAAAAAGGAATATTCATATGCCAAAGTAAATATGTCAAAGAAATGCTAAAGAAATTCCAAATGGAAGACTGCAAACCAATGAGAACTCCTATGGTCATAGGATGCAAACTGAGCTTAGATGATGATTCACCAAAAGTATACCAGACTATGTATAGATCCATGACTGCAAGTATGCTCTATGAAACAACAACAAAGCCTGAATTAATGCAGGATAGTGGGTAGGTTTCAATCCACACCTAAAGAAACTCTCTTAAAATCAGTAAAAAGGATATTCAAATATCTACAAGCTACAATAGACTTTGGATCATGGTATCCAAAAACAAAAGAGTTTACTTTGAATTCATGTATCGATGTAGATTGGAAAAGTAGTATAGATGACAGGAAAAGCACTAGTGGAGGAGCATTCTTCCTAGGAAAGTGCCTATTGGTATGGATAATTAAGAAACAAACATCTATATCACTATCCACAACAAAATCATAATATATTGTTGTTTCATCTTGATGCACACAAGTAATTTGGATGAAACAAATCCTAGAAGATTGACAAGTGAAATATGATCATCCAATCACTATCAATTGTGATAGCACCAGTGCTATAAGTATCTATAAGAATATTGTAATCCACTCTAAAACCAAACATATCCCAATAAAATACCATTTCCTTAGAGATCCGGTTACTCAAAAATTAGTGAAAGTGGAGTATGTATACACAAAAGAACAAATTGCAGACATTTTTACAAAACCCTTACCCAAAAGCACATTTGAAAATCTTAGACAGAAATTAGGAGTAATCTCCATCCCTAATTGAACTGTAAAAACCTCATCAGAAAAGAAATTACAAAGACAAGAGGAGCATCATCTCAGAGGGAGAATAATCTCAAGGGGAGCAAAGAAATATCACTTCTGTCATTGTTGTCAAAGGGGGAGGACAAGTAGTAAAATTCAAACCATAAAACTCAAAATGAGGAATAATATAGTAAAAGACAATTTTATTGTGTTTTCGTCAATGCCAAAGGGGGATATTGTTGGAAGTATGGTTTTCATTGATTCCAACTATGCACAGGACACAAGTTTAGAGAAATAGCACTGCATCGCGCAAAGAATCTCGTCCAGAAAAAAAATTCAGAGAAATATCGTTGCATTGCACATGACACAAATTCAGAGAAATAAAAATACATCGTGCAAAGATCATAGTATTGAAACTATGGTTCTCATTGATGTCAAAAATGCACATGACACAATCTAAGGAAGAAATAGTGGTACATCACATAGAGATCACACAAAACATAATCTCAGGAGAAAAAGTGTTGCATCACGCAGAGATCGCGCAGGATGTAAGTTCAAGAAAAAATAGTGTTTCATCATGTACAGATCGGGCCATTGAAAATTCTTCTAGATCAACAGTGATAGATGTATCATGCTTCATCCATATAACATATCACACACAACATAGAATTAATATTAAAAGGTACATTGTTGAGTCCCCTTCCACGCTCGACATGGAAGTAATATTAAAACCACATTGTTGGGTCTCCTACCTCACACGACATGGAAGTAATATTAAAACCACATTGTTGAGTTCCCTACCACATGCGACATGGAAATAGTATTAAATCCCCATTATGACAAATTTTGAGACACAAGAAGGTGCAAGCCATTGTGACAAGTTCTGAGACACAGGAGGTACAACCTCATTGCGAAAAGGTTTTGAGTTGTATGAACCGATTTTTTTAAGTTGTTGAGCAGGAAAAGATAGGAGGGAAGGTAGATATGAGGATTATATCGTAGGTTGTATATCCTGGTGCGATCTAATTCACCTCACATAGATATTACCCACTTTTGCAGATAACTGTAAGTGTGTGGCACAAGGAAATAAAGAACTACCATAATAAAAGAGCCAAGAGCTAGATCTTTGTGGACGTAGCCCAGGAGGGGTGAACCATGGTAATCATTATGTAATATGTTGAATGTCTGTATATCTTTAACTTCTTTCAGCAATAGATGATTATAACTGATGAATAACCAAATGCATTATTAGAATCCATTTATATTTTGAGTTATATGCATGCGATTCCTAAGAACAAGTAGATTAAAGTAACAGTTCACAGAACAGGGCCTTAATCAAGAAACCCTTTATCCCATACTTTGTCCTAGATTGTAAACACCTGAGTCTTACACTCAACCATCTATAGCTATCTCGGGTGAGACTGTGCAGTACCTTCTGGGTGCTACGTTGCCTTCTGGTTTACCAGGAGGGGCGATAGTTAGAGGCTTTGTTGGAACCCCGAATGACATGAACCATGGGTCAATAACTCAGATAACCAGATAAGGGAGTCGATAAAATCCAAAAATGAACCATACACTGATAAAGAAAACATTCAAGAAGAGACACCCATGCCAAAAGCACCATAAAAAAAGATTCAAAAGAATCATCTAGAAATTCAAATTATAGGAGACAAAAGTGATGGAGTAGAAATAAGGAGAAAAATGTTATATGAAGAACAAGAAATTATTTTTGTAATAGAACCCAAAATGTTTTCAGAAGGCAGTAAAAGTGAGGATTGGATAAAATCAATGAATCGAGAACGGGATCAAATAGAGAAAATTCAGACTTGGGAACTGGTTCTAAGACCTAAAGATAAAAATGTTGTAGGAACCAAATGTATATTCAAAACAAAAATCAATGAAAATGGACAAATCATAAAAAATAACAATAGATTAGTATGCAAATGATATGGCCAATTGGAAGGAATTGACTTTGGAGAAACCTTTGCCTCAATAGCAAGATTAAAATCCATCATAATGTTTACGGCATTTGAATGTTTCAAAAACTTCAAGTTCTATCATATGGATGTCAAGTCAGCATTCCTATATGGAACCTTAGAATAACAAGTCTACATAGAACAACTTGAAGGATTTAGATTGACATAAAAAATAGACTATGTATGCAAATTGAAGAAGGCTATGTATAGTCTTAAACAAGCCCCTAGAGCATGGTTCTCAATACTTGGTCAATATCTACAACAATAAGGATATAAGAGAGGAACTACTGATAGTAATCTATATATCAAAATTAAAGAACAAGATATGATTGTTGTAGTTACCCAAATAGAAAAAGGAATATTCATATGCCAAAGTAAATATGTCAAAGAAATGCTAAAGAAATTCCAAATGGAAGACTGCAAACCAATGAGAACTCCTATGGTCATAGGATGAAAACTAAGCTTATATGATTATTCACCAAAAGTATACCAGACTATGTATAGATCCATGACTGTAAGTATGCTCTATGAAACAACAACAAAACCTGAATTAATGCAGGATAGTGGGTAGGTTTCAATACACACCTAAAGAAACTCTGTTAAAATCAGTAAAAAGGATATTCAGATATCTACAAGCTACAATAGACTTTGGATCATGGTATCCAAAAACAAAAGAGTTTACCYTAAATTCAAATATCGATGTAAATTGGAAAAGTAGTATAGATGACAGGAAAAGCACTAGTGGAGGAGCATTCTTCCTAGGAAAGTGCCTATTGGTATGGATAATTAAGAAACAAACATCTATATCACTATCCACAACAAAATCATAATATATTGTTGTTTCATCTTGATGCACACAAGTAATTTGGATGAAACAAATCCTAGAAGATTTACAAGTGAAATATGATCATCCAATCACTATCAATTGTGATAACACTAGTGCTATAAGTATCTATAAGAATATTGTAATCCACTCTAAAACCAAACATATCCCAATAAAATACCATTTCCTTAGAGATCAAGTTATTCAAAAATTAGTGAAAGTGGAGTATGTAGACACAAAAGAACAAATTGCAGACATTTATACAAAACCCTTACCCAAAAGCACATTTGAAAATCTTAGACAGAAATTAGGAGTAATCTCCATCCCTAATTGAACTGTAAAAACCTCATCAGAAAAGAAATTACAAAGACAAGAGGAGCATCATCTCAGAGGGAGAATAATCTCAAGGGGAGCAAAGAAATATCACTTCTGTCATTGTTGTCAAAGGGGGAGGACAAGTAGTAAAATTCAAACCATAAAACTCAAAACGAGGAATAATATAGTAAAAGACAATTTTATTGTGTTTTCATCAATGCCAAAGGGGAATATTGTTGGAAGTATGGTTTTCATTGATTCCAACTATGCACATGACACAAGTTTAGAGAAATAGCACTACATCGCGCAAAGAATATCATCCAGGAAAAAAATTCAGAGAAATATCGTTGCATCGCACATGACACAAATTCAGAGAAATAAAACTACATCGTGCAAATATCAGAGTATTGAAAGTATGGTTCTCATTGATGTCAACAATTCACATGACACAAACTAAGGAAGAAATAGTGCTACATCACATAGAGATCGCACAAAACATAAGCTCAGGATAAAAAGTGTTGCATCACGCAGAGATCACGGAGGATGCAAGTTCAGGAAATAATAGTGTTTCATCATATAGAGATCGGGCCATTGAAAATTTTTCTAGATCAACAGTGATAGATGTATCATGCTTCATCCATATAACCTATCACACACAACATGGAATTAATATTAAAAAGTACATTGTTGAGTCCCCTACCACGCTCGACATGGAAGTAATATTAAAACCACATTGTTGAGTCTCCTACCTCGCACGGCATGGAAGTAATATTAAAACCACATTGTTGAGTTCCCTACCACATGCGACATGGAAATAGTATTAAATCCCCATTACGACAAATTTTGAGACATAAGAAGGTGCAAGCCATTGTGACAAGTTCTGAGACACAGGAGGTACAACCTCATTGCGACAAGTTTTCAAGACATAAGTGAAGCAACCCCATTATGAAACATTCTGAGATGCAAGAATAAATAGTATCATTGCAACCATTTTTAGATACATGAGAGGCACAACCCCATTAAGACAAATTTCTAAGATGCAAGAGGCGCAACTCATTGCGATAAAGTTCTGGGACACGAAAGGTACAACACCATTGTGATAATTTTTTGAAACATGAAAGACACATCCCCATTGCAACTTAATCCATGATTGTTTCCCTAAGTCAAATACTCTAGAAATGGGTTGAAGGAAGAGACTAGGTGCCCAAGATATTCAGGCATGGAAATCAACTATCAAGATTGAATCCTGATCTCAATCCAATGACAACCGAGTTTTGATGAAACTAGGGCATTGTGTAATAATGAAAGTGACAATCTTAGCCATATTTGTTTAAGATATTCTAAGATCGAACATTCCATAAGGATTATTGACAGAAGAAATAACTAAACTCAATTAATTTAAAGGGGATTTGCAGGTCAATTTATTTTAATTTCAATAACAACCTATTATTAATGAAGAGGCACATTGATTCATTGAAGAGACACAATAGTTCAGTGATGCAAACCATTTGGTAAGATATATAAACCCATTATAATGAAGAATGAAAGTGTGATGGAGGAGATATCTGAGTATACCTGAAGAAGAGTCACTAGAGTATATGAGAGTAAAAATAAAATCCGCACAGTGAGGGTGGAAAGGAGGAGTTGGAGAGGATTGTAGTCCTCTACAGGTTGAAACATGAACAAAAGGGAGTTGAAGCTTCCTTTAAAGTTGGTTCTTGAAGAAAACAGGGGGTCGATGCCTCCTTTCAAGTTGGTTCTTGAAGAATATTGGGGGTTGGAGCCTCCTTTCAAGTTGGTGCTTGAAAAATCAGGGAGTTCTATCTTCCTTGAGTAACTTCTTAAAAAATAAGGGGATTTGTGTCTCCAAGAGTTGGCTTCTAAAGAGGGTTGGTTTCCTTCACAATCACGGATCATTCTTTATAAACTTTTTAATTATTTTTAATTATATTTATATAATTGATTTTAAATGCAAATCCATTTTTTATCTATTCTGGTGATTAATAAAATAAAAAAGTAATTACTAATTGTTTAAAAAATTAATACTGATTCAGCCCCCCTCTCAATATTTCCAGTAGGCCTTTATTACATGGAAACCATATTTAGGACTTATTAACTAATGCCATCCTTTATTACATGGAAAATATATTATTCTATCTACGTGAGGGGTTAGGTCTGTAACATGCCCTCCCCCTTAAAAAAGAGCCTTGTCCTCAAGGCTTAAGATGAGGAAAATGTTGGAGAATGGTAGTCGGCTCCCAGGTGTCATATTTTGGTGGAGTATCCTTCTCGTGAACCAAATCTCCATGGATGATGTGTTGATGAAGAAAACACTCTCGTTGGTCCAATACGACTTGTATCTATAACCAAATAGAACTTTCTTCATCCAACTTTGGTAGGTTGGTCTAGGTATGGAATTTGGTGCCAATCACGTTCTACAAGCATGAGACATGAAAATAGGATGTAGCTTGGAGTGACTCGGGAAAGCTAGCTGATATACTAGTGGCCCTGCATGTTTGAGAATAGTATAAGGACCAGAAAAGTTTGGTGCAAGTTTCTGACACTGGTGGGTATTGAGTGAAGTATACTTGTATGGTTGGAGACAGAGAAACACCTGGTCCCCTTCAACTGACCCTGATCTACCTATTTCTTCATGCAGTTTTGATCCATTACCAATTTTTCTTAGAGAGAAGGGAGAATGGTCATGAAGATTATAAGATTGTGGCCAACCTCATGAACCTTGGAGACACCCAGTATGTATGGGAGAACCGGTGGTGAATTATATCCGTAGACTACTTCAAATGGAGTCATGCAAGTAGAAGTATGGTAACAGGTGTTGTACCACCATTCAGATAGGGGTAACCATTGAACCCACTGATGTTGTCTGTCAAACACAAAACACCTCAAATATGTTTCCAAAAACTTGTTTACCACTTCCCTTTGTCCACGAGTCTATGGATGATAGGATGTGTTGAGATGCAATTGAGTTCCCTAGAGACTAAATAATTCTTTCCAGAAATTTCTAGTAAAAGTGGGATCATGGTCAGAAACAATAGAATGAGGCATTCCATGGAGTTTGAAGATATTATCCATAAAAAATTGATCCATTGTGGATGTTGTGAAAGAGTTTTGAAGAGCACATAAATAAGCATATTTGGAAAGACAATCCACTACCACCATGATGACTGACTTATTTTCTGAATTGGGTAAGAGAAAAAATGAAATCCATAGAAATATCCATCCAAATAGTAGCTGGAAGAGGAAGCGGTTGAAGTGTACCAAGAGGTTTGATAGTCTCTCCCTTATTGCATTGACATGTATCAAAAAGGTGCAGATGTCCCGTTTCATACCATCCCATAAGAAATATCATTTGAATCACTCATAAGTTTTGGTAAAACTTGAATGGCGCATTATAGGTGAAGCAAGAAACTCAGAGAGAAAATTGGATTTAAGGGCCGACTATTTGCTTAAATATAAGTGGCCTTTATAGAAAAAATCTTCATTGTGTCAAAAGTACCCTAGAGCAGTTTGGGGATCATGTTGAAGTTTTTGGATTAGGGTGGAAATTTTGGGGTCTTGAAACCATTCTTGTCAAACAACCTAAAACATGTCGGAGAAAATGAATGAGAGGGAAAAGATGGACCTTTATTCTTCATATTTTTTGGAAAGAGCATCAACCACCACATTTACTTTTCCCTTCTTGTAAACAATCTCATATTCATATCCAAATAACTTGGTCACCCATTTTTGTTTCTCTAGGGATGAAATTTGTTGTTCGAGGAAGTACTTGAGACTTTGATGATTTGGAAGTAGTTTCCCAATAGATAAGGGAATTAGAGATCCACTGCATGCAAAATATCCAACAATTCCTTTTGATAAATCGATTGTCCCAAATTTCGGTTTGAGAACTCTTTGCTGGTGAAAGCCAAAGGTCATCCATATTACATGAGGACTGCCTCGATTCCTCTCATTGATGCATCACATCCAAAAAAAATGTCTTGATGAAGTCAGGTAGGGCCAATACAAGAGTAGTGCACATAGCTTCTTTCAAGGCTTGGAAGGATTGGTCAGCTGCTAGAGTCCAACTGAAAGAATTATTTTTAAGGAGAATTGTGAGAGGAGACACAAATTTTCCATAATTATGAACAAAATTGCAATAATATCCCATTAAACCCAGGAAACCATCCATAATTTTAAGAGTTTTAGGGCGATACCAATTCTGCATAGCTTCAATCTTCTTAGGATCCACCCTTACACCAATATTTCCAACAATATGGCCTAGGTACTCAACTTCAGAGGAGACAAAAGAAAATTTAGACAGTTTGAGGAAAATTTGGTGCTTGGAGAGGAGATGAAGAACTTGATCTACGTGTTGTTACACATCAAAATTTCACATTTTCATTTCACACCCTAAGTGTTGCAAGTGTCACAAAGTGATGTATGCACATCAGTAAGTGTCACATTCACTGTCGCAAGTATCGTATGCACCTTCCCAAGTGTCACAATCACGTTTTGAGGTGTCTCCACCCCTTAAAACCATTAAAACAATTCTTCATGATTCTTAACTCATATGGGAGGAGGAAAACCATCATTTCTAGGTCAAAACACACTTTTTCCTTGGAAAATTCAACCCTTTTTGGAGCATTTATGAAGGGTGGAACCCACCTTCCAATATTGGGGGTGGTCACATGGTAGCCCCTATGACACTATAGGGGAGCACCACTATTAGGGTGGTGCCCTGTCTCTCTCTGGGGGGAGCGCCATTCTTGTTGAGAGAAAGGGGGGATCTCCTCCACCTTATTCTATGGGAAAGATCCTTCAGATTGAGTTAGTTCTGTTCGACCCTCATACTTGGGATTCAATTTAGGATATGATCCAAGCCTCAAGGATCCATATCCTCAACCATATCCCTCATTTTATCATGTTTTTTTTCTTCTCAAGCCTATATTTTGAAGGCTTTCCAAGGTGAAAAGAAGGAAGCTTTTAGGTATCAAACCTTTGATCTTGGTAGATTCATGCAAGGGAAGGACTAGGAGAGTATGGATAAGTGTTGCATCATCATCCATGGTTTGTCAGTATTCTCTTTGGGTTCTCATTTGAATATACTTGTCCTATTTCCTTCAATATTTTGTATTCTTGCATGTGCTTGTCTATTGTTGCTTCAATATTCGTAGATGAATTTGTTTGATCTAATCAACTAGAGTAGGAGGTAGTGGTTTCTCTTTGTTGCCTATTGCAAGTATCAAGTTGTGCCAGGGAGTTTGGAGATCAAGATCAGATTGTAAGCAGCGAGGAAAAACTTTTAAACCATGTGCATCACACCCTTTCTTGTTGTCTCTTTCTGATTGGTTAATAAAAGTTCAAAGGGATGTTAATATCCGCTTGTAGTGTTTTTGTCTTGGTATAGGGGGCTGCAATACAAGGGAGGTTTCACCTATCCGCACAGGAAATATTCTATAACAGAAATTGGTGAATTCACTGGGGATGGACTTTGAATATTCTTTCCTTGGATCATCTAAAACCTTTCCTACCCTTAGTTATTGTTTGTTGCTTGATTCTGATCTACTTTCCCTTCTCTCTTCCCCATTGAAGACATCACAAAGTCATTGATTGAGTTTTCTGAGTTTTTATCCTTGTTTTTTGGTTTTTTGGATAGGTTGCGCTCCCCTGCAATGTATACCAGATCACCATGGTGCCTTGTCCCCTTGTGAATAGGAGCACCAATGTCCTATTTTAGGCCTTTCTTCCTATTTTTGCTTGCTCGTTTTCAGTATGATCTTGAGGGGATTTTTTTCCCAGAGACTCCTTGACTATATTTGACTTTGTTTTTCTGAGAATTTGACATTTATCATTCATTTATGTTTATCCCTTGAGTTTTCAAATTTTCTCCTAGTTGTGATCCCCCAAGGTTAATAGGATCCGTTGGTTATTCCTACCTTTGAGTTTGTCTAATCTTCGTCTCACAAATATTTTAGATTGCTTAGTTGTGTAGGATTGTTCATCAACTAGGGTTTACAAAGGTTGGTTGGTATTGATCCTTCTAGTATTCATTTGAAACATCTCACTTTTCTAGATGATTAGGACTCTTGTGCTTACCACAACCCAACTTGATTTTTGTTTCTTGTTGCTCATTGTTTGAGGATTTTCATGAGTGTTTTTATTCTTTCTCTTTTGGATATTTGAGTTCTTGATTGAACAATTTATCCCCTACTTGTTGTCTTTCAATCCTCAAGATTATTGAGTGTGCTTTGATTGATATTTTTTTGCCTCGTAGTTCTTTGTATCAAACACATATCTATTTCATTTGAAAGTTAAGAAGCAAAAAGTTTGCATATCACATTGCATACATAATCAAACAAAGAAATTATGCATTCATTAGGATGTTTTCTTTGGTATATGTTTGGAAAAAGAGCTTGTTTTTCATATGCATTTCAATTATCGAAAAAACATTGCTTGGTAGTTTGGCATCACAGAAATTGAAAGTTGGATTGTTTTGAGTGCATTCTTGTGTTAAGAAGAATAGAATGCTTCTCCTTCCCATACATAGAATTCATTGAAAGAAAGAATTGCATATCATTCTTTTTCATTCTATTGGAGTCAATTCTCTTACACATCATCATTTTCATCTATGTGAATCCTCTGATTTAAAATCCATTAAAATCAACCATGTGCTAATAAAACCAACTAGAACATTTTTTGGTTTTAGCACACCAACAGTAGCATAGGATCAGGGTATTTTGACTAGGTGGTTATTTTGACTAGGTGTAGTGAGTAAATTGTCTAAGACTACTAAACAGATTGTAGAGAACTAAAGAGTGTACAAATCCAACTTTCGTATAAGCATAGCAGGGAACCCCCTCTCACACAAGGATAAACAAAAGGTCATGTGTGGGAGAGAAATGAAGATTACCCCTCCAAATCTTAACCAATCGTAAAAGAAATAGCGTATATTAGGGGTTGTTCTTGAGAAACCACTGGTTTCATTTGGTCTCGGCGCTTCATGAATTCTGAATTTGTTCGAGGTCCTCTGGAGTCCTATCATCAAACTTGTCTTTAGTTCTCTTGAAGAGCTTCGGACTTTGGGAATGACTTCCCATACATTTGGTCTTAACTGTCAATTGTACCCACCCACAGGTTGACTGCAAGTTGGTATCCTTAGTCGCCTTTCCTAGGTACCTACATACGTGAATTTGGGGGGATTCCCAGGGTACTTGGGGAAAACATCATATCACACTCTCAGTACCCTTGGAGGGTGATCCCGTGAAAGTGAGGGTTTCTTGCACCAAGAAGGGATGTTACATGGAGGTTTGGGTAATTCCTTTTTATTTATTTGTCAGTGTCTTGATATCCTGTCTTCAGAAGATCCTTGAGCCTATTGTTACTTGGTTGATTGTTTTTAGTTTTCATAGGAGTGTGTTTCTTTGAATTTTGTAGTCGGCCTTAGGATCTAATATTTCATAGTATGGAACCCTAAAATTAGGAACCTCAACACAATATTTCTTACGAAGCAATGATCACATATCATACTTCTAAAACTAGGAGCATCACTCCTGGAAGTGGCCATCACGTTGAAGAACCGGTCCCAACCTTTTTAGAAATATTTGCATCTTTTGTGAATCCTCTGTTTACTGATCCACTTGGTCAACCACTCATTGATCCACCATCCACAAGATATGTTGATTCTTATTCTTCTTATTTATTATTGCCTGGTTCCACCACTACACCATCTTTTGGCGTGAACCCATCATCATTTTGTTTTCCTAAAGGACTTGGGAAATCATCTTTTTGAAAAAATCATGTAGTTGATATTGTTGGTTCTTCATATGTACTATAAATTTTGTTGACCCAGGTAACCCTGACTCAACCACTTTTGCATTCATCTCTTCTCTCACATGGGTTTGGCAACATGCATGCTTCACTATTTCCACACATGTACACACCAAGTGCTTTACTTGGTCATTCCATCGGTCAAATGGCTAGTGTTAAATTCATTCACACAACCATGGTTGCATAAGCTATTCCACCTTCATATCGTACATCACATATTAGTGCACCCTACATTGGAGGTCAATATTCAATGGGAGGCCAACCTTCAGTTGGGGGGAAACATTCAGTTCCAAAGAAATATTTTACTAGGGGAAACCTAAATGGTTGCAACATCAACAAGCCTAGGGGAAACTCCTTTTTAGACTTTAATTCTCTTTCCAAGGCCTTCCTAATGCATTTTCAGTTTCCTATACGGTATGAGAATGGTATAGATATTTTGACCTCACTCTGGAAATAATATTCCTCCCACATATATGATCACATCCATGAGTGGAGGTGGTGTAGAAGGATTATTAAGGCTCCATTCCATACCAACTCCTTGTGATTGATTTACAACTCACTCTTTCCTCCCATCACCCGTTGTGTCTCTATGGGAAATGTAGTTATTGAGGAGCAGGCTATAAAATGTGCATGGTATTTGGACTTGTTTTACTCCCAGTCTGACACACTTTACTATATGATACCTAATGCTCCTCTTCCATTGAATGATCCATCAAGACCTGCTCTAGAACCTAGTTCCATTCCAAACGCCACAACTACTTTTTCTCTTGCTCAAACCTCTGAGGTGAATATGGTCCAATCCACTTCATCTTTGAAACCTAGGGGTAAGAATAAAAGCAAGGGTAAATCCAAGAAACCTTATAATGAGCAGGATAATTCTAATATTGTTGATACTCAACCGACGAGGAATCCTAAATATCCTTGTATGATTTGTGAGGAAGACCACTACACGAAATAATTACCTCATCGTGAGGCTGTCACTAAATATCTAAAGGGTACCTCCCAACCAGATCAACAAAAACATTTGGTAGTGAAAAATCCTTCCTCTTCGCAAGGGGGAAATGTAGGTCATTCCCACCATGGGGATGCTTACACAAGTTCCTCTGAGGTGTACATGTTTAAGACGATTAATGTCATGACTTGAGAAAATACCTATGACACTCCTCCAAGTGATCAACCTAAATGAAAGGTTGTTGATCAGCCCTCCAGTTCCACTCCTCCTCCATCTTCCAATCCTCTTTAGATTGAGAAACCAATCTCTAACGTAGTGTTTCGCCCATCCAAGAGTGTAATTTGAAAATTGACATTTAATCGAAATTCTAGCACTTCCTAAAACTACAACATACTTGATTATCTGGCACAAACACCTTGTGCTATGTCAGCCCTCAAATTTCTACAACACTATCCCAATCAATGTAGAACCCTATTTTCAGCCATTGGAGACATGGATCCTGAGGAGTTGAACCTGATTATGTTTGATCTGGATTAATTTAAGAATAGGGTCTCCCGCCACTTAGCATTCCAAATTCAAGTTTTGGTTGGTGGAAAAAACATCCATCACACTATTTTGGATGAGGGAGCCTCCACTTGTGTCATGTCTTTGCCTTGTTGGAGAGCCCTTGGTTCTCCTACACTTACCTAGTCTCCTACCACCTTGAAAGAATTTTATGGACATGGTTTCCATCCTCACTGACTCATGAATTCATTGTGATGTTAAATGGTAAGACCGTTTTGGTCAATGTCGAAGTGGTTGACTCACCCTTGGATTTTACTTGGTCGTATTTGGTTCTATGCGATGACTACCATTGCATCTTCAGTGTTTCGTATCTTACGATTTCCCCATCAAGGAAAAATTATCATTGTTGAAAAATTTGAGTATACAACTCTAGATATCCATAATGTTGCAATGAACAATGTCCCTTTTCTAGGACATAATGGTTTTGAGAGTGTAGGTGTAGGTCTTATTAAGGATTCCTCACTCATGGGGGGTTTCCTTTTTTTTCTCCTCCCACCACATAGGTTTCCATGTTAAACATGATTTCGACTCAAGTGTGAAAATCCTTATAATTATTTGATCCTTTGGTAGTATCTGGTCTCAATGAGTATATTTCATCATATCTGTCAAGCTCATTAAAAAATGAAATAGACCCACCTCCATTAGAATCGAGTACTCAAACCTTCTTTTCCTCTACCTAGTGACAATTTTCCCATTAGTAACCAGAAACCTAAACGAGGAAATAAGAAGATTCATCGGAGGAAACATAGTTTGTGGGGTAGGTATCTAGCCTTTGGACATCATTCTGGAGTGAAACCACTAGCTTCTATCATGCAAGCTAGGGTAAAAACACCTCTAGAGAGACACACCGCTAGGAGTGATCCTCGTTCGAGGGGCATTTCCATTGTAACGTAGTAACTATTTTTTGAATGACCTTATTCTTTGTTCTTTTTGATGCTCGTTAATACATGTGAATATGTTATCGAGTACACTTTTATCTCTTTTTCAGACTGGTAAAATCTATAAGAAAAAGGAACTCTTTAGAATCTCCTTTAAGCTCTTTTTATCCTCCCTAAACATGAAAATATTGTTGAGTGAGGTTGCTTTCTTTCAGACTCATTAAAAGGTTTGAAAGGGTGTCTTTCAAGTGGTGTTTTATATCTTTTTCAGCCTCACGAGACTAATTATGAAAAAGGACTACTCTAATCAAGCATGATTAGAAGAGTTCTCCCATTTATTATTTTACAATTTTTTCGGGCTTAGGGAGACTAAAATTATGAAAAAATCCATCCATGGAGTAGTCTTTAAGTTCTTTTTAAACTCTCTAAACATGAAAAATCACTGAGTTTACCTTATTTATTCTCTTAAAACTATGTATCGAAGGAACTATGTGAGTCTAATCTCCAGGACCCATATGGGACTGAACCCCTCCTTCCTCAGGTTCGTTAAACATATGTCGAGGGAATAATCTGAAGGATGAGCTATACCAAGCATATGTTATCCTCTTGAAGCTCATTAAAAAATAAAGAGGTACTCATCTATCTGAATGGGGGAAAAATTGAAAGAAGTGGGTCAAGTTTTGGAAATCTTTATGGAAGCTACTATTGTCACCCTTGAACATGGCACATGTTTGCATTTCATATTATAGTGGGGTAACCCACTTGTCTCTAAGTCATACAAATTCCATGTGTCACCATGATTTTTTGTTGAGTCAAAGAATGATCTTATTTCTATCACATTATATTCTTGGTACTCGTCAAGTCAATGTTTCCAAGTCACTTGTCATGCCTTATCATGTTCAAGAAAAGTTTCACTTCAAACCATCCATCCCCAGTATTACCAATTTTTTTTTCTTATGTCAGTCCATACTCATTCAATCCACCATCTTACATCACTTTCCTATGTCATTTTCATGTCAATGATGGGGGATACATCCAGGCCCTCCTTTGATGAGCATTTCCTATCGACTTCAACACATTATCTAGGAATTACACTTAGAAACAAGTTAGTACCTTGGTACCTG
This sequence comes from Picea mariana, assembly GCA_032191745.1. Taxonomy (NCBI): domain Eukaryota; kingdom Viridiplantae; phylum Streptophyta; class Pinopsida; order Pinales; family Pinaceae; genus Picea; species Picea mariana. The sequence continues at coordinate 226,376 of JASDQU010102640.1, forward strand.
CATGCCTCAATGGCGGGCCTCATTGCTTACGACAATAGGTTTACATAATTGACCTCTAATCATATGACTCCATGAATGTTTGAGCTCATGTCATTTGTTCACATTCGCTGGAATGTACTAGGGTACCTTGGGAGTCATTGTCATCATTGGATATTTACCTTACACTTGTTAATGGTTTACCTCAATGACTGGTAATAAAGTGGTTTCTACCATGTTCGACATCAAATCATATATTCACATGTCTATATTCATACTGCATCAGGATCAAGACAAAGAACCTAGGTTGGGAACTCACTCTATTATTTTCATTTCCCAGATTGCAATGGAGGTCATTTAAGCATGTAAATGATTTCAGTAAAATCAACATGCTGGAAATATTACTGATATGTATACTGTCACATAGATCCACATTGTATTTATCTGTGGCTATATTTTGTCATTTCATAGCTCCACTATGTATTTTTTGTGGCTATGATCAATTCATGTCATGGAGGTATGGATCCACATTGTATCTCTGGTGGCCATATCCTTAGTCAATATTCTCTTGGATCCGAAATGTATTTGTCTGTGTCCATTCTTTGAGTCATATCGCTTTCCGAGCATAGGTATGTCTGCCTCGAAAATGGAACATATATTAATATTGTTTGATGATTTTTTGCAGCTTCTACCAGGTTCTCCCCTCCAACACCCTTGCATTGAATAATTTGTAAAGTGTTTTGGCCATCGGTTTCTCTTCTGACCTCACACTTTAGGGGGGATCTGTTACACATCAAAATGTCACATTTTTGGTCCGCACCCTAAGTGTCGCAAAGTGTCACAAAGTGACGTATGCACCTCAATAAGTGTCACATTCACTGTCACAAGTGTCGTATGCACCTTCCCAAGTGTCACATTCACTTTGTGAGGTGTCTCCACCCCTTGAAACCATTAAAACAATTTTTCATGAACCCTAAGTCATATGGGAGGAGGAAAACCATCATTTCTAGGTCAAAACACACTTTTTCCTTGAAATATTTGACCCTTTTTTGAGCATTTATGAAGGGTGGCACCCCCATGACCATAATGGGGGTGGTCACATGGTTCCCCCTCTACCACTATAGGGTAATTCCATTGTTAGTGTGGCACCCTATCTGTCACAGGGGGGGAGCATCGTTCTTGTTGAGACAAAGGGGGTATCTCCTCCACCTTATTCTATGGGCCGACTCCTTTAGATTGGGTTAGTTGTGGTAAATACTCATACTTGGGATTCAGTTTAGAATCTGATGCAAGCCTCAAGGAACCATATCCTCAACCATATCCCTAATTTTCTCATGGTTTTTTTGCTTCTCAAGCCTATATATTGAAGGCTTTCCAAGGTGAAAAGAAGGAATATTTCAGGTATCAAACCTTTGATCTTGGTAGATTCATGCAAGGATTAGATGAGGAGAGATTGAATAAGTGTTGCATCATCATCGATGGTTTGTAAGTATTCTCTTTTGGTTCTCATTTGAATATACTTGGTCTATTTCCTTCAAGCTTGTGTATTCTTGCATGTGCTTTTCTATTGTCGCTTCAATATTTGTAGATGAATTTGTTTGATCTAATCAACTAGAGTAGGATGTAGTGGTTTCTCTTTGATACCTATTGCAGGTATCAATTTATCCTAGGGATTTTGGAGATCAATCTTAGATTGGTAGCAGTGAGGACAAACTTTGAAACCAGGCTCATCACACCATTTCTCCCTCTCTCTTTATGATTGGTTAAACTAACTTGAAAGGGATGTTAGTGTCCACTTGTAGTGTTTTTGTCTTGGTGTAGGGATCTGTAATCCAAGGGAGGTTTCACCTTTTCATAGGGGAAATATTCCATAACACATGGGTGAGATGGGTTGGCCATTTTTTATTATATATGAGAATATCATCAAAGAAACTAACACAAAGTGACAGAGGAAAGGATGAAAGACATAATTCATGAGATTTTGAAAAGTGGAAGGGGAATTACAGAGACCAAATGGAATGGAAAAAAAATCATAGTGGCCCTCATGAGTGTGAAATGCAGTCTTGGGGATGTCTTCCTCTTTCATACGTATCTGGTGGTAGCCAGAATGAAGTTCAATTTTGGTAAAGTATTGAGCCCCACTAAGTTCATCCAAAAGGTCACCTATGATGGGAATGGGAAAGTTTTCCTTGATGGTAAGTTTGTTAAGGGCACGAAAAATCAAGACACATTTCCCAAGTTATTTCCTCCTCGAGGACCATGACAACATGGGAAGAATAAGGGTTATTACTAGGACAAATGAGACATGGTTATAACAATTCTTGGACAATTTTATCAATTTAATTATTTTGAGCAAAGGGATGACGATAAGGGAGAAAATTGGGAGGAATATTTCGTGAGATTAAAAGAATGGAATGATCATGGTCTCCATGGGAGGGGGGAAGGCCTTGGGGAGTTTGGAAAATAGTGGAATGATGAGAAAGGGTAGCTTGAAGGTTAGGGTGTACCAGGGGTGTTTCAACTACTTGAATGGAATGCAGTTGGGAAATGATTCCAGAATGACCTTTTTTGAGTAACTTTTTCATGCAATGGGAGTTGATGATCTCCAAAAAACTTGTTGCAATTCCTTGGAATTTATATTGTTGTCCTTCCTGTTGGAATTACATGGTTAGATTCTCTAAATCCTTTCTTATGGGGACAAGAATGGGTAACTATTCACCACCAATCACAATGTCACAACCACCCATGTCAATAGAAAACATGTGAGATTTCAAGTTATACTGTCCAATTTGTAAGTCCACATTTTCACAACGCCCCCTAGATTTCATGGAACCACCATTGGAAATCATGATTTGAAAACTGTTAACAACATAGATATAGCAAGTGATTTATTGAGAAAGGTGGCGATGAATGAAATTATGAGTGCTTCCACTATCAACTAGGATGACGGATTTCCTATGATTAATGTAACCAATAAATTTGAGGGTTTGGGGAGCAAAAAAACGAATTAGAGAATTCATCAAAATCAGTGGTTCAAATTTAGGAGGATCATATGGAAATGAAAGATTATTTGTTTGGGGTATATCTGCTTCAGGAGAAACCTCAACATATTCATCAAAACATCCTCTGAAATGGATATAAAATTTTTATGTTCTTTACACTTGTGCCCTTGAAAGTATTTATCATCATAACTATAGAAAAGACCCTTGAGTTGGCATTCATCCATTTCCACCCATGTTAATTTTTGGACCTTGAGAGAAGTGTGGTAAGGGGAAGGGGTGGTAAGTTTAGGGCAAGGAACAAAATAAGATTTTATTCTCTAGGCCAAGATGAACTATTGTGCCTCCTTAGCACTTTTAGCTAATTCCAACCAAGTCTAGGGGTAAGCCATTGTGACCTAAGCTTAGATTTCATTCTTGAGGCCACTGATAAAACATTCCCAGAAAAAAGCATCTATCATACCCTTTTTTTGGAAATCCAATTGCTCAAATGAAGTGATTAAATATTCCAATATTCATGACTTTTTCAACTTGGTGAGACATCCTAAATGGCTGGTGTTTGTGTCAAAGAATTCATACAACTCGGTAACAAACTATGAGCAAGAAAAATACCCTTGACGTGCATTTATACATCATTTCCACCATTTCCATCGTTCTATATCTAAATAGATAATTCTATAATGAAGCTTGGTTAACTCATCAATAATGCCATGCATGGAGAAATAGTGTTCCATTTGAGTGACCTAGGATATTGGATCTGAGCCATCAAATTTGTTCACCTCAACTCTTAGAAGAAGGGGTTCATGAGGTAGGGAGTTGGAATGAGAGTGTATAGGTCGGTTGGAGTCAACATCTTCAGTATATAATGGTGAGTTAGAGGAGGAAGGACCCTGGAATTTGTTCATGAATTGTTGGAGAGTGGAATTGAATTCAACAATTTGGCTACCTAATTGTTCCTAGATGTACTCCTCTTGAGCATGAATGGTAGGAATGTTAGTATTGACCTGAGCCTACAGGGTATTAAGGTCATTATTCAGTTTCTGATTGGTTTATTCTTAGTGGGTGGGAACCATGAGGTGAAGAGGCTTTGGTCCATGAACAAAAGGAATATATGTGATATATACCAATATGATAAGGGAAACAAGAAGAAACCAATGGGATAAGTGGGAAATAAGGGTGTTGAGAAGGGTATGGGTCCATGGGGTAAAACAACTGGTTAAAAATGATAGGTATCACAGAAATCAAGACAAAAAGGGTAATCCAATGAGATAGGTCTCAAATAAGGGCGTGGATGGGACCCAGACCTGAATAATACTGCAGTGTCAAAATTTCCAAATTGTTAATATAACAATATTGTTGATTAAGGTTGGTTGTCATTGGTTTAAACCCTTGAAGGAAGTTGGAGAACCTAGGTTTGGGTAATCGATCTAAGTTTGTTTGATGTATAACAGTATGAGTTTTAATATATTTGTAGGTAATATTATTCTATATGGATAGTACATGTCATGCCATTTCCAGTGGTATGTGGAACGTCACATAACTCCTCACGGTTAGAGATTTATGGCCATGTGAAGTTGGAGAACCCTCATGAGTCATCTAGAAGCCCCAAAAGGTCAAAGTAGTCAAAGTGGTTTAAGATATTTTTAGAAGGTAAATAATAAAGTGAAGTGATGATTGTACTATAATTCAAAGTGAATACAAAATAAATTATTTAAATAATAAATTTAATGGAGAAATTACTAAGTTGACAAGTGGTTAGAAGTGGGTGAGCCCTAAAATAAGGAAAGTGGTTTAAGATGGTTAGAAGGTCATCCCTTGAGTTAAAGTGAAGTTATGAGTGTACCATAAGTCAAATTGGATACAAAATAAATTATTTAAATAATAAATTTAATGGATAAATTATTAATTGGACAAGTGGTTAGAAGTTGGTTAACCCTAAAATAAGGAAAGTGGGTTAAGATGGTTAAAAGGTAACCCCTTGAGGAAGCTACATGAAAGTATAAATAAGAGGAAAGGCTCTCTCATTTTATATCACACTTGAGAATATTGAATATATATAGGTGGCTAAGGTAACCAAATGATATCTAAGCCGAATTTCAGAGAGAAGGTGAAGTAAAGAAGGCTGAAATTCAAGGGAGGATAAATTCTTTTGATCGTGTTTTCTAAGGTATGTTATTTACAGGCCATCTCACCATTTGTGCAATAAATTTTTTATAGAATTATTCAGACCATGAAATTGATATTCCATTGATAAAACACATCCAAGTATATTTGGTATGAATTTCATTTTGTGGGTCATTTTATTTTTGGAGTTATACTCTATGGAAAATAGGGTTTGTGGCTAGTCTTGAAACTAGTCTAAAACAGGTGTTTCGGGTAAAAACATCATAAATTATTCATAACATATCCAAATTAAGTAAGACCAATTTTTTTGGTTAGATTACAATCCTTAGTATTCTGTTTAAAATTTCCAAATCCATACAAAAAATATTCTGTGTGGGGCATGCTCTACAAGTTCGCTCTCTAGAATAAGCCAAAATTCAACAAGGTGTGGCATTTTTGCTATAACTCATTTTCTGAGAGGTTCCAAGTAGTGAAACCTGGAGGAATTGCATAAAACACACTAAAGAACATTGTATACTATTTTCAGATATTTTTTCATTACAGGTACATAGTTATGATTATTTCAAGTTAGGGTTGTTGACTAATCCAAAACTAGTCATGTGAGACTAAAGTAAAGTTTGATGAAAATGCTAGTCTCTTGTTGTTAAAATTAAGGAAGGTTTGCAGGTATGTGATCATATACACTAGGTCTATTACAAAGTTACAAATCACATTTGGATGATGAAATTGATGAGGGATTTTGGTTGAGGTACATTTTGGGTACATGGTTGAGACAAGTAGTTGATGAGTTGGAACATAGATGAGGTGTATAGTTGATGATTTTGGTACATATTGATGAGTCATAGTTGATGAGTAGTTGATACATGATTGGTACATACTTGGTACATGGTTGGATGCACTTGTTTATGGTATAGGTTGATTACAGGTTGTTTGGTACAAGTTGGTGCATGGTTGATGCACTTGTTTATGGTACAGGTTGATTACAGGTTGAGGTACAGGTTTATGCATGGTTGATGCATGGTTTAGGTTTATTGGTATAGTTTGTTTGGTGAAGTTTTATTGGTATAGGTTTACAACATCATATCTCAAATTTATAGTGTGATAGTGGTTCCATCGTTCTACGTATATGTCAAGGTGGTTGGACGGGGCAAGGATAGGTTGTTGTATCCACCTTCCAGTTGTATCCGGAGAACATAAGGGGTTGTAGGTTCCTTCTGGTTGTAGCCAGATAATTGAGGAGTTGGAGTTTCCCTCAGGCTGTAGCCTGAGAAACTAGGGGTTTGGAGCCTCCTTCCAGTTGCAGCTGGAAAAAAAAGGAATTTTGTGCTACCAATGAATGTAATTCTTCAAGACATATAAGAAAAAACATTATGTGGTTTTCTCCCGCTTTGGGTTTCCACGTAAAACACTGGTGTAGTATGTATGTATATGATTGTTCATTTGTTCATTTTGTATTTACTCTTCAGTTATTGGATGATAATGCTACATTGATATAACACTTGGATTATATGGTTAAAAATGATTAAATTGCTCTATTACTGATTCAACCCCCTCTCAGTAATCCAATAAATATTTGTAGTAATTTCACAACCAGGATGCAGGAGGCAAGGTTGTGCAGCCAAAATATCCTTTTTGTTCCTATTATGGTATTTACTCCCCAATTTAGGGTTTGTGGGGTTCCTATGGACAAGGGTTTACCCTGTGCTATAGCTCTCCAATACACGTGCGGGGTTGACCAGTAGTACTTAGCCCAATATCTTAAGGAACCAACTAAGGAGGATCAATCATACCCTTAGTCATATTACCTGATTGTAAGTTTTAAACCTATGAAGTAAAGAAATGCATATGTATTCTTAAGAAAAAAAAAAATTAATCAATCGCTCATACACATAGTACACAAAGATTTATACTGAAAACCCTCAACCGGGGAAAACCTTTCTTATATTCATTATATCGAATTTCACCATTCACCATACAATATATACAATGTTTTTAGGTATTCCGCAGATACCAAAACCCTAATCCCTTAATCCGGGATTAATTTAGAAAACCGCTAAAAATAGCGAAAATTTCCCAAAAAAAAAAATTGGGGAGCTACCCCAAACCCTGTCAGCCCTGGGCTACCACTAGGTACCAAACATTACGCGTAACTAGGGGGGCATACCTGGGACCCCCATAGGAAGAGCTCGGAGCACACGACACAAAGAGCACTACTATGAGAGATCATCATATGCAGTTGTTGAATCTGATGCGCCCACACACACACATGCAAAGAATATAACACATACCCAACATTCTGCCACTTGTTGTTTTCTTTGCATCCAAGGGTCCACAGGATTATATATATTCAACAATCCAGGGCAGCAATGCCCATTGTTACTCTACACCAAGAGAAATGTTTTGTGCTCATAGACTTTTTTAATGAATCTGTAACATTCTTCAAAGTGTCAACTTTTTCCAGTAACACCTTCTTTTCCCCAACCATGTCTCTCACAAAGTGATACTGAACATCAATATGCTTTGTCTTCGAATGATAAGATGGGTTCTTTGCCAAGAAGATTGCACTCTGACTGTCACAATCTAATATCACTGCTTTTTGTACCAACCCAATACCTTAACACAATCTCTATAACCATACGACTTCCTTTCTTGCATGAATGACTGCCATGTATTCAACTTATGTAGTTGAGAGTGCCACTACAACCTGTCTTTTGCTCATCCAACTGATTTCTCCTCCAAATAGGTTAAACACATACCCACTTGTAGATCTTATGTGATCCAGATCTCCATCCCAGTCTGCATCAACAAAGCCATGTATGTCCACCACTTTTTCCAATCCTGGTCTTCCTTGGTAGCACAATCCATAACTGGTAGTGCCATGAAGATACTCGAAGACCCTCTTTATTGTTGTCCAATGCTCCTTCCCTAGTTTTGACATATACCTGCTCAAAAATCCCACTACATGTGCAATGTCCGGTCTAGTACAGACCATTGCATACATCAAACTACCAACTGTATTGGCATATAGAACATGGGACATGTTCTCTTCTTCTTCCTGTGTCTTGGGATACTGATCTGTAGATAACTTTACACCTATAGGAATAGGAAGCTTGATCGGTTTACTTCCATGCATATTAAACCTCTACAATATCGACTCAACATATTTTCTCTGATTCAACCAGAGTTTCTTGTTTTCACAATCTCTTTTAATCTCCATTCCTAGAATGAAGTTAGCAACACTGAGATCCTTCATGTCAAATTTGGAGGATAGCTGCAATTCCACCTCCTTGATAAAATCCATGTTATTTCCTACCAAGAACATGTCATCAACATACAACACTACATAAATGAAGTGATTACCAACCTACTTGGAATATACAAAGTGATCAACCCTGCTTCTTACAAATCCCAATCCAAGGATGTATGTGTCAAAAATTTGGTACCACATCCTAGGTGGTTGCTTCAGACCATATAGTGACTTCTTTAGCTTAAAAACCAACTCTTTCTTTCCCTTCACTCCAAAGACTTTTGGTTGCTTCATGTAGATTTATTCTTCCAGATCTCCATGTAGTAATGTTGTCTTCACATCCATCTGTTCCACTTCAAGATCAAAAGCAACAACAATAGATAAAAGAAATATAATAGAAGTTAACTTATCAACATGAGAAAAAATCTCACCAAATTCAATTCCCTCTACCCGAGAATAACATTTTTCCTACTAACCGAGATTTTTATTTCTCCACTTTACCTTGTGCATTAAACTTCTTCTTGAACAACCATTTTCTACCAACAGATTTTCTTCCAGCTAGAAACTCAACTATATCCCATGCCTCATTCTTATCCAAGGAATCCATTTCTTCAACCATGGCCTTCTTCCAGAGTTTACTATCCTCTGAATTCACTGCTTCCCTGACATTTATGGGATCGTCATTAGTAATATATAAATCAAAATTGGAATGGAAATCAGGTGGACTATACCTTTCTGGTTTCATTCTATCTCTTACCGATCTCCTCAATACTGGGGTATGAGGTTATTCTTATTATTCTTCTACTTCCTCTTCTTCAGATGATTCAGATTTTGCATCATCCAACTCAAGATCTATTTTCTTAGGTTCTTCTTGCGTTGGTAGGAATCCCTATTTGGACACATCTTTTACCTCTTTGAAAACAACATCTCGACTGTAAACAGTCTTCTTGGTTTTTGGGTTCCAAAGCTTATAACCTTTCACACCATCTTTATAACCAATAAAGATACACTTTTCATCCTTTTTATCCAACTTACTCCTATTTTCCTTTGGAACATGTACATAAGCATCACAACAAAACACTCTAAGATGTTGAAGAGAGGGTTTATTTCCAGACCATACCTTGTGTGGAGTTTTATCATCCAATGCTGATGAAGGTGATCGATTAACCAGGTAACATGTTGTACCCACTACCTCTGCCCAGGATTCTTGTCCTAACGCGGCACCGTTGAGCATGATACTTTCTTTTTCCATCGGTGTCATGTTCATTGTTTCTACAATTCCATTCTACTGAGGAGTGTATGGAGTAGTCTTCTGCCTTGATATACCACACTTAAAAAATTATTCAAATTCATTTATGTAGAATTCTCCACCATTATTTGTTCTCAATACCTTTATTTTCTTCTCTGTTTGATTTTTTGCCAGAGCCTTAAACTCTTTAAATTTATCAAATACCTCAGATTTATTTTTGAGAAAATAAATTCTTGTGTTCCTTGATAAATCATCTATGAATGAAACATAATAAACATATTTACCTAGGGATGGAATAGGAACAGGTCCAAACACATCACTGTGTATCAATTCTAAGATCCCTTTTTCTCTTGTAGCACCATATGGGAATATTACTCGATTTTGTTTACCATATATGCAATGTTCAGAGAAATCAAAATCCAGAGTGAAATTAGACATACCTTCAACCATACCTTTAATGTGTAGTGTTCGAAGGCCCTTTTCTCCAATATGCCCTAGTCTTTGATGCCACAGCATGGTCTTCTTTCCTGGGACAGTATTGGTCTTGTCTCCTTCATTTCTCTACTCACAGATAACATAACTGTTACACCCATTAGTATAAGTTCTTCCCAACAACTTGTAAAGAGTTCCACACTGAACTCCCCTCATCAACACCATTTCTCCTCGTACCATCTTGCAATTTTTCTTTCCAAATACACTATCCACTACTACATCATCCAACTTGCTTACAGATATTAGGCTCCTAGCAAGTCTTGGAATGTGAGAAACCCCAAGGAGAGTTCTAATCCTTCCATATTTTAGCAATAACTTAACCCTTCCATGTCCCATGATTTTGGTTGTCGATTCATCTCCTAGGAATACATAACCACCATCAGATTTTTCATATTCAGAGAACCACTCCCTGTGAGGAGTCATATGGTATGACGCACCTGAGTCGATCAGCCATACATCATGGTCTACATGTGTACCTGTAGATGCCAGGTAAACATCACCTCCTTATTTAGTGGAGGTTTTCGCCTCTGTGCAAGAGGTACTATCAAATCCCTTTGGTTTTTCAACCTTCTTAGACTTGCAATCTTTCTTATAATTCCATGTTTTACCACACTTCCAACATTTCCTCAAATATTTTTATGGAGACTTAGATCTACCTATAGATTTAGGTCTCCCCCCTGAAGGCTTACCAAAATTCCTGTCTTGGGTACGACCTCTTACAAATAAATAATTTGTGGTATGATTATCCATGCTTTTCTGCCTCATCTCTTCAAATAACAAGGATGAATCTACATCCTCATACTTGAATGTAGATTGATTGGTACTACCAATTGCTACAACCAGATTATCCCAAGAGTCTAGCAAGAACATAACAAAGTAATACACTTATCTTCTTCTACAATTGTAATATTAACAGAGACAAGTTGACTTACCAGAGTATTAAAGGTATTTAGATGTTCTGTCACAGAATATCCATCTTCCATCTTAATATGATACAACTTATTTTGAGGAAAAACCTTGTTTACCAGGGACTTTGATTGATACAAATTCCCCAACTTATCCCACAGTTCCTTGGTTGTAGATTCTCTCGAGACATTCAACAACACTGAATCTACCAGGAAGAGTCGAATAGTACTCCTTTCTCTTCTTTCCAACTTCTCCCAATATTCCTTCGACATACTAGTAGGTGGTGTACTAGTAGTTTGTGTACTACCAGGTTGTGTAGTAGGATCCACAATGATCCATTGTTCTCTGTCTACAAGAAGGTCCTCCATATTAAGCTTCCATAGCTCAAAATTTTTACCGTTGAACTTCATTATCTCAATTCTAGAAGAGCTCTCCATTCCTATTTCTACACTTGAATAACCACTGCAAAAGCTCCCACTAAACATAGGTTTATCAAAGACCCAAGATAAGCTTGATCTATCAAGACCAAGCCAAACCCTCAGCAACAAAGGTTTCCCTCTGAAGACAGAAATGAGCTCTGATACCACATGTAATTTTTAAACCTGTGGAGTAAATCAATTCATATAGATTCTTAAGCAGAACATAAATTAATCAATCACTCATACACATAGTACACAGAGATTTATACCGAAAACCCTCAACCGAGGATAACCTTTCTTATATTCATTATATCAAATTTCATCATTCACCATACAATATATAAAATGTTTTTAGGTATTTCGTAGATACGAAAACCCTAATCCCTTAATTTGGGATTAATTTAGAAAACCGACAAAATCCGCTAAAAATAACAAAAACCGCCCCCCAAAAAAAAAATTGGGGTGTTGCCCCGGGCTACCACCCAGTGTCGAACACTACGCATAACCAAGTGGCCCATAACTTCCCCCCCTAGCCCCCCCCTAGGAAGCACCCGAGGCACATGAAACAGAGCACACTACTACGAGGGATCGTCAGACACAGTTGTCGAATCTGACGTGCCCACACACACACATGCAAAGAATATAACACATACCCAACACCGATTACCCAGGTATTCGAGAGTATATTATCAAGTCTTGTTCTTAATGACACTATGTGTTATATACTTTGCATGAGTAGAAGTGTCTACGTTGCGCCAGACACTCAGGGGGGTTTGAGGAAATTTTTTTTCCTCGAGAAATGTGTTGCATTTTTTCCTCGTTTTTCGTGTTGCCTCGATTTTCATGTCCATTGTTGGGAGTTTTTTCGACGCATGGTTTTTGTCGATGGTTTTCCATTTGCGGTTAAGGAATTAGGGTTGTTGACTAATCCAGTTCATTGGTTTAGGGTTTTGTATGCTGCTAGCTCCTATATAAATATTGTATTGTAAAGAATGTATCACTAAGGAATGAATATAGAATATGTTAGTTTTCTCGGTTTGGGTTTCGAGGGGAAAAATCTCTGTGTAATGTTTTTATTTTCCATTGTATATTTTATGTTCTTTTACTGAAAATATGTTTGCAGTAAATATTGTACAAGGTTAAAATCTACATTTGGTATCAGAGCTTTGTTGGCTTCAGGGGGACGCCTTTGTGGTCAAGGTTTTGGCTCGGGACTGTGATAAGACTTGTTACTGTGGGAGATCTGTGGTATTGATTTTTCAGGTTAAAATAAATGGGGAGCAATTCGAAAATGGAGATCGATAAGTTTAATGGGCAAAGTTTTGAGATGTGGAAGCTCAATATGGAAGATTTGTTGGTGGAAAAAGATCAGTGGATCGCAGTAGATCCGGGTACTTCACCTACAGGAACTTCAATAGATAACTAGAAAAAGTTGGATAGGAAGGAGAAGAACATAATTCAATTGTGTCTCTCAGATTCAGTATTACTGAATGTGTCAAAGGAAGCTACACTCCAAGGATTTATGGGATAAGTTGTGGAAGTTGTCTCAGTCTAAGTCCCTAGTAAATAAATTATTCCTGAGAAAGAATTTGTATAATACGAATATGAGAGATGGAGACTCAGTGGCAGAGCATTTGAACTCTTTCAATACTCTGGTAAGTTAGTTAGTATATGTTGAGATTAAAATTTTATATGAATATAAGTGTATCAGTTACTGTGTTCTTTACCATACTCATGGGATAGTCTAGTTGTGTCCATAGGTAGTAATACAACTACCTTGAATTTTGATGGATTGGTCTCATCCTTGTTGTCGTAGGAGATGAGACATAAGAATATGGAAGGACATACCATAGATGCATTATTTTCAAGAGGAAGCTCCCAGGAAAGAAATATATCTAAGTTCTCAAGTGGGAGATCTAAGTCTAAGGGTAGATATAAATCTCCCGTAAAGTTTGTAAAGGTATGTTGGAGATGTGGAAAATAAGGGCACTACAAGAAGTAGTGTAGATGCAAAGTTGAGAAAAAGAATGGATCTGAAGAATCTCCTTCTACAGAAGAAAATACCTTCGAGGAATAAGGAGGGGATGTGTACTTCGATACTTCAAGCACACATGCAGATCATGAGGCATGGTTGTTGAATCAGGTGCATCCTTTCATATGACTCCCCACAGGGAGTGGTTATATGAATATGAAAGGTATGATGGAGGTAATGTTTTCTTAGGTGATGATTCAAAAACCAAAATCATAGGATGAGGAAAATTCAAGTTGAGTCTCATATATGGAAGGATTATAACACTACCTGGTGTTCTGCACAAATTGATTTATGTAAGCAAAATGGATGATGCAGGGGTAAAAAAAATATTTGAAAAGGAAACCTGCAGGATGGTTCGAGCAGCAATGGTGTTCTTGAAAGGAGTTTGGTTTGGAACTCTATATAAGAAAGAACTTAGTACTTGGAGTTGAAGAAGAAAGAACTCCTATAGTCTCTGGAGAAAAGGTTATGTTGTGGCATCAAAGACTAGGGAATATTGGAGAGAATGGTCTTTGAATACTACATGGTAAAGGTATGGTTGAAGGTATGTCTAACTTATCTCTGGATTTTGATTTCTTTGAACATTGTGTATATAGGAAGAAAAAATGGGTAAGATTCCCTTCTGGTGCAACGAGGGATGAAGGAATTTTACAGCTAGTTCACAGTGATGTTTTTGGACCTGTATCAGTCCCATCATTGGGAAATTCTATGTACTATGTCTCATTTATAGATGACTTCTCGATGAATACTTGGATATATTTCCTTAGGAAGAAATTTAAAGTCTTTGACAGGTTTAAAGAGTTTAAGGATCTTGTTAAGATTCAAACAGAGAAAAGAATTAAGGTTTTGAGGACAGATAATGGCAGAGAGTTATGCAGGAATGAATTTGAAGAATTCTGTAAGAAGTGCGGTATGGAAAGGTAGAAGACTAAAAGGATGAATAGGACGTTGATGAAAAAAGAAAGGTGCATGCTCAGTGGTGTTGGGTTAGGGCAAGAATTTTGGGCAGAGGCAATGGGTACTGCATGCTACCTGGTCAATATATCACCCGCATCAATGATGGATGACAAGACCCCACAAGAGGTATGGACTGGTAAGAAACCTTCTCTCACACATATCAAGGTATTTGGTTTTGATGCATATGTTCATGTTCCAAAAGAAAACATGAGTAAGCTATATAAGAAGGTTGAAAAGTGTATCTTTATTAGAGATAAAGATGTTCTCAAAGGTTATAAGCTTTGGAACCAAGAAACTAAGAAGGTAGTGTATAGCCGAGATGTGGTATTTAGAGAAATGAAAGATGTTGTTAAATATGAATTCCTACCAAGTAAGGAAGAACCAAAGAAAATAGAGTTTGATTTATAGGATGATGAGTCAGACTCTACAGAAGAACATGAACCGGAAGAAGAAGATCCTCATACTCCAGTATTGAGGAGATTGGTTTGAGAAAGAAGGATATTGGAAAGGTATAATCCATCTGATTTTCGTTCAAATTTTTCTTTGTCTATTATTGATGATGATCCTAGAACTGTCAGGGAGGTAGTGGATTCATAGGATGGAAATCTCCGAAAAAGGGCCATGGAAGAAGAAATGACATCTTTGGATAAGAATGAGTTTTGGGATATAATGGAGTTTCTGACTCGAATAAATATCATTGGCAGAAAATGGGTATTTAAAAAGAAGTTGAATGCAGAAGGAAAAGTGGAGAAATACAAAGCTCGGTTAGTAGCAAAGGGTTATTCCCAGGTTGAGGGAATTTATTTTGGTGATATTTTTTCTCCTGTTGCTAAGTTAACATCTATAATATTTATGTTATATGTTGCTGCTGCATTTGATTTTGAAGTAGAACAAATGAATGTGAAGACAACATTCCTACATGGGGATCTGAAAGAAGAAATCTATATGAAGCAACTAGAAGGTTATGTTGTGAAGGGAAAGAAGGAGCTGGTATGCAAGCTGAAAAAGTCCTTGTATGGTTTAAAACAATCACCAAGGATGTGGTATCAAAAATTTGATACTTATATGTTGGGACTTGGCTTCACAAGAAGCAAAGAGGATCATTTTGTGTATTTTAAATTAATTGGTGATTATTTGATTTATTTTGTCTTGTATGTGGATGACATGTTGTTGAAAGGAAACAACAAGGAGATTATCCAGGATGTGAAAATTCAGTTGTCCTCTAAATTTGACATAAAGGATCTCGGTTCTTCAAATTTAATTTTGGGAATGGAAATTAAAAGAGATCGGAAAACGAGGAAACTCTGGTTAAATAAGAGAAAATATGTCGAGACAATATTTCAAAGGTTTAATGTGAAGGAATGTAAATCAGTCAAGGTTCCTATTCCTGTTGGTGTAAATTTATTTGTGGATTAGTGTCCCAAGAAATATAAAGAGGAGGAGGACATGTCTCTGTTGGAACAGGGGCATAACCAGGGTTCAACGCTACAACAACGCACCAAAAAAACCCTAACTATCAGCCCTTTCGAAAACACCTATGAAGCAGATGAAGTCTCACCTGAGGTAGGGGCAGGGGTGGTTGGAGGAATCGTTTGTCTGCAACCTTAGCTGGGACACAAATATGTGATTATAATACTTAATAGAGAACTTAGCGCCATTAGCTCATCATTGTTTAACCAATGTCTACTCCACAAAGAAAACAGAGCATCACAACATTCACCCTGATCTAATGTATTTAATAACTCAACATATATAAATGGATCAGATCTAGCATATTAAGGCACTAAGCACATTCACTTATATCAGATCTAACATCCAGATTCCTCATAAGCACAAAGCATAAAGAGATCTATCTATCTATCTATATCAAGCACTTAGAAAATAACACATAAATACATCAAAACATCGCACAAAGTAGAATAACACTGTATTTACGTGGTTCACCCCCACCCTGGGGCTACATCCACCAATTCGTATTCTTTATTAGCTTCTTCAATGGGTTACATGCATAGAGCCCCAAAACCATTACTCTGCATAGGACAGAAGATCTGCGCAGCTTGCTAGATTATTCTTCCTTGCGCTACAACACAAAGCCTTCCACAATCTGTCACAATCACTTGCACTTAGCTTTGCAAGTCTCTCACAGTATGCACGAAGCACTTACAAGACACTCTTTCCCCTAGCACTTAGCTTATCAACCTCATCACATAGATCCACTTCTTACATTTCCTAGACATCTATTTATAGTTTACAAAATAGGCCTAAACATGGGTAAACCCATGGGTCGACATCCCATACCCATTACATATTCCCATAACCCAAAAAGGGGTCGAGATCCTATGATCTCCGCTTCATCTTGTGCTCCATTTTCGACAGGCTGTCAAAGTCCCAAAATATGTCAAACGCGACCAAGAACCCTCAAAACTTGGTCAAGGGCCAACATGCCCCCAACACTCACCTATGACTCATCCTGAGTCACTCTGGTCTGACTAGTTCTGCTTTGAATGCCTTGATCTTGGCTTGAGTTGCTTCGACTTCCTGCTGTGCTACAACCTCCTATTCCACAAACTCTTGAATGACTGCATCGTTGATAGGTTCCTCTAGACGTTGTTCATCTGTAGTGGCAACCTTCTCTAGCTCTTCTTCTTGGCCTTCTACCTCTGTAAACACTTGATAGGCCTTGTCTTGTACTGGTTGGAGCCTCTACGTTGCTTCCATAACTCTGCTCTGGATAGTATGGATTTTCTACTAGGTAGTGCATTGCTCTTTGGAGTTCTTCATTCTCTCCATAGCTGACAGAGGCTTCAATTGTGCCTGTATCTTCTCATCTTGATACTTCGCCTCTTGGAGCTACGACTCCATGTTGTGAGTGGGAAATCACCCTACGGACTAGCACTTAGGGTTTTATTATGCATGCAGAAAAGAACTAAAGATTCCTACTTTCTACCATAATCCCGGACCTAATCCCCATTATTCTTAAGAAAATACGTAGTTAAGAAGATCAAGTGAGCATACCTTATTTCAGGTGTTTGACATCGATCCTTCTTCAAGATTGATCTCTCTTTGACTGCATCTCTCCTCCCAAGGCTGGCCTGCATTCACACAAGACAAACAAAGAACTCCACATGCATTTGATATATAGATTAATGGGTTAGAGATTCAATAAACATGTATGCAATAAACCATGAAAACCTCATATGGTGGGATGGGAAAAGTACTTCTTTATTATTAACTTCAACAAATCAACTTACAATGATGAAGCCGGCCACTGCTCCACAAACCTAGTCCTGGGCTACTCTTTAATTGTCCTCCAACTTATTTTCTCTATCTTTCTCTTTGCACAAGGATGGCTAAAGGGTTGGGACAAAGGGAATGTGAAATCGGGTATAGTTTCTTTACTATGATTCTCCTCTTCCAAATGGGACCCCTAACCCTTCTTTTATAGGCTAGAAGAATCTAGGTATTTGGTCGAACCCTCGGCCATGCATGGCCGAAAGGTTTAGTTAACTCACCCAAAGTTGTGTGTTCTATTAGAAACTTTCCTTTTTCTGTGCTTTTGTAGGTACACACGGGCTATTTTGGGTCAACTATCATGTACACAAGTGCAGTAATAGAGTAGGGCGCATGGGCCTTTATAAAAGGGGTTTTTAAGAAGAGTTGTTCAACAGTTCTTTGGAAAAGAAAGAATCTGAGATGGCTTGATTCCAGGTAAGCATGTCTGGTGCAAATTAGGGTTACAAAAGATGCCCCCTAATGTGTGAGGTCAGAAGAACATCTGATGGCCGAAATACATTAACAATCTTCACCGATGTGCCGAACAAGTGAGCCCAGGGACTAAAAATCGGGAGGTGTCGTCCACAAAATAATAATTGTCTCACCGAGATGGGCATACCCATGCTCGGAATAAAATAAAATCATGGCTACCAATCAAATAAACTGTAGATCCATGTCATATAACTATATAAAGTGTAGCCACGAGCAATACACAGTGGAGCTACATCTTGAAATAAAAAAGATATACGTGTAGAGTATCCATCTTCTAGAAGCTGATAAGGCCTGATGGTTGGAGATGAGGTATTCAGAGCTCGAGCAACAACTTCAAAATCTTCAAAACTCAGGTAGGAGTGTAATATGAGTGTACAACTTCACTACCCAAAGGTCTTCGACTGCTCGTCAGTCATGGACTAGAGAATCTTGATGATCAGATTGAAGGCTTCATTGATTTCGAGCAAAGACTTGATTGGACATTCAAGATGGCCAGGCATGAAGGAAAGAAACAAACTGCAGAGGGGCAAAATTAGGATTGGTAAAACTTCCCTTGGACAACAACATGACAAATGATGAGACTTAGGTAGTGTGGCATTAACATAAGTTTACGAGGCAGGAGGCAACACAAACTCTCCATATGTTTGGAAGAATAACCAAATAGAGGAGGACATAGATCTACGTAGAGAGAACAACTTCCTAAGGTCATATTAAATCCTAGAGTTTGACAAACAAATAGACAGATGTACTTTATCCAAGGGTGACTCATTATGCTACCAATAAACAAAATACTTTTCCCTTCCTCTTTTTGGGGTATATTTGATTTTTTTTGTCTTTTTCAATAATTTTGAAAAAAGAATAAAATGACGTTATGTTACAAAGGAGGAACGAGTGTTGCAAACATACAAGTTCAAGGAAAATGGACAAGACTGATGTTCAGAGTAAGAACAGTCAGGAAAAATCCTCCAGGGGCCAAAGGTGTCAAGACACAGAGTCAAAGTGATATAGGGCTTGTGTATAAGGCATGCTTTAGGTGGTTCAGTTGAGAGAAACATGGAGCCGGCATTAGGCCAAAGACACGGGTATGAAAATGCGATTAATAAAACACACAATGGTAACATCCTTCGATGTAAGTTTAACGAGACCAGAGAAGGTAAGCTCAATGGTTTTTCATATTTAGAGAGTTTGAAAAAACATAAAAGGAGACTCCACTGGGGTACCTTTTTCAAAGGTAGTCTAGTCGGTTTGAAAAAGGGTTAATCTATCACTGACAAGATGTCTATTCAAAACCATTTTAATGAGTGTGATAAAGACAAGATCACTCGGCCATTTTTTCATTTTTAAGGAGTCTGAAAAAAGCTTAACTATGGACTTCGTCAAGAATGTTCTTCTGGACCATTTTAATGAGTGTGAAAGAATAAGGTCACTCAACGATCTTTTCAATTTTAGGGAGTCTAAAAAGAGCTTAGCTATGGACTCCATTGGGGTTCCTTTTTCGTAAATTTAGTCCCTCAGGCCCGAAAAATGGGTAAAATGATACCAGAGAGTACTCTTCTAGAGAACTAAAGTTCCTTAGAGTATACCTGTGTTCGTACAATTGACTGTCCAGACTGAAAAATGGGTAAACTACCATCGGAGAGACGTGACTTCAAATTTTAGTTTAATGAGCGTGAAAGGCCACAAGGTCACTCGATGATCTTTTCATGTTTAGAGGTTCTGAAAAGAGCTTAAAAGAAGACCCATTATGTCTTTTGGGAATCTCGAGGGTGAGGTCAAAAGTGAAAAGGAATCATGCAAATGAGGCTCAAACTCATAATCAGAAAAAACAACAAGGAGTCCTGATCCTACAATGATTAGAGATAGCATGGACACCATAATGCAACCAGGATCTACCTAGGGCATCCATGTTTTGGTAAGCTCTACCATCAACTCGCGACACTTCTAAAGCAGTAATGATGGTTCCGTGTCGCAACCTAATGGAATCGATCCTATGGAAAAGGGATAAATACAACGAGATACAAAAGTCAGGCTAGAAACCTAACCTACATGCTCAAATTGATCATTTGAAATTTTTCCACGGACCGTCAAAAGTTACCCAAAACTCCAAAAAAAATGTCCTGATAATCGATCATACCCTTCCAATGCAACTCCTAAATCACTCTAAATGGTTTTTGGTTTAAAGAAAATGATAAAGGGGGCCAAAAAAGTGACAAAAAGAGGCCAAAAAGTCTATAAATAGAAGTTGGTAGCTCATTATCACCATTGTTGATTTGGAAATTGAATCTGGAGCCAAAAACCCCCTTTGATAAAAGCGGTGATTCCGGGAGCTACAGTGGACAAAACAACCATCTGTCTGGACCAAGTAAGTATAAACTCTCTCATTTTTCCATTTAAATCTTTATTTATGCTTTGGGTTTCAAGTTTTTGGGGGGCGTCAACCTTCAAAAGGTCGGACCTAGGTCCACGCAGGCTATCTTATGAAAGTCCGCATGTACATTCGGGCAGAGTAAAAACTACACGTGTGTACACATGACTATCATCATTACAGCCCACTTGGACCCACTTATTGAATGCAAAAAAAAAAAAAAAACAAGGGTTGACCCTCATGAACTTAGTGTTTTGCAGGATGTATGTTCACTGGAGGGAAAGAGAGCATGAGGAGGTTATTGAGTTGGTCGGGGAGGATTCCAATGTTGTGGCCACCTTAATGCAATGTGGGCTACTCAAGTTCTTCTTATGTCCTTTCATGTGGGCACAACCTAGGCTACTGAATGCCTTGGTTGATTATAGGCATCCTGATGCAGAGGCCTTTATGTTAGAGGGGAAATCACTGGTGCTGACTTGACTGGCCTCTCTAGGAGATGGGAACCAGTCAAATTCCAGACATTTCCTTTGGGGCCACATAACATAGCGGAATTGATAGGACTTTAATGTGAGGCTAGTACAGACAGATCAAGCTCACAAGTGCCCATAAGCAAGATTACTGACTTATCATTGCAGGTGATTGTGTTTCTTATTGGGCATATAACTGGTTTTGCGGCTCTACATCAAGCATCCTGTGCACAGATGAACTATGCAATCTAGTGCTTAAATGCAAAAATATTTGACTGGAGCACTACACTGCTAGATTTTATGAAGAGGCAGTTGACAGATTACCGGTCGTGGATGCAAAGGAACTTCGGGTTCGGGACTATTCTATGCTCTTTCTTCTTTGAAAGAGTTCCGAGCTTCAGTCCTTGAGTAGTGGTATGAGGACATCAGGCCTCTCTTCCTGCAATTTGTATATGGGCAGTGTTACTGCCATGACAAGGTGGTGGAAGGACCAATGAGTCCTTTGACGATGATTTCTTCGCTTGGTTGTCATGACAGATCCCAGTCATAGAGGATTACCCTTATGCTGGGATTAATTTCTCGAGAGATCCTGAGATACCAGTACCTCCTGGTGAGGAGCAAGGAGAGATGAGTAAGTTTACATCATTGTTTTTTTGTTGTTTTTTTTTGTGAAACATGTGTAATTTTTATGTTTTTTTTGTTATATATCATTTTTTTTTTACACCAGAGTTTTTTGATGGATATGTGTCTGTTGTGTGCAGATGTGGGACTACTGTGACCTGTAGACTATGTGAGGAATAAGCATCGTCCTCAGCCAGGGGACGCACCTACTACCGCAGGGGGACCAACAATAGTAGGAGAGCTTCCATCTAAGGAGGCTGAGAGGGTGTTGAGACGAGTCGAGCAAAACTTTACTTCGCTCACCTGCACAGTCCCTATGGCAAAGATTGAGGATCTACCACCATCTATGCAACCTCATGTAGTGGGGGCACCATGGATGTGGGTCCAATTGTTTTTGCGTTTGGAAAATGTTGTTGATCAGTACAACAGGGCCCACAGGCCCTGACCTTAGTTAGACTTTTCATGTGCCGAGAGAACTACTTGTATATATGTTTTGAGGGCATAAGCCCCATGACTTGTTATTGGTCATACTTTTGAGGCGCTTGCGTCCGCCTATGTACTCTGATGACTATGATATTATATATGGATTTTTATGGATTTTTGTGTCTTATGGATCATATTTGCCTTTAAAAATGTATTTACATGTTTATGTGTATGTCATTTCATATGTGTGCGAGATGCCAATCTAAAATTTGATTAGCTAGAGTATCTGTAATTTAGTTTAATCTCCTAGGAGCATGAAAATAAGTAATATAATCAAAGCTTCGTTTTAAGAGACATACCCTAAGGAATCATCGGTGTAAAGTCAGATCATGAATATGGTAGACTCTATTTAACTGAGATGCAACCAGATGAGTGTCGATATAGACTCGGAGATGAGAGATACCAAATGACAGGGCATCACGAAGCAACTCAATAACTGCACTATACTCGACGACATTGTTTGTGGTGCCACCTAAGCATATACCTCCGGAAGATAATAACTAGCCTCGAGGTGTAAAAAGTACCCAAGCTGTGGAGGAAATCCTCCGAGTGTGCCAGATAGCACCATCCGCATACCCAATGAACACCTCAGATTCACTTGACATCTGCCATAGTGACGAAAGATAACATAAAAAATGACACGTCCATAATACTAAAAGAAACTAGGAAGTAATAGTATAAAGACTATACATATGTTACAAAAGTTACCCATGGTGACCTGCCTATGAGTAATACTTCTTGAGGTAGAGCCCATTTCTAGGCTCTGCCAAAGCATTCCCTTCATAGTCAACCAGATGATAAGCACCCTTTTTTAGAACCTCTTTTATGATGAAAGGTCCAAACCACATGGGTTTGAATTTTCCTTCCCCCAGGGGGTCCTTATCTTGGTCATAGACCAGGACAAGGTCGCCTTCAGAGAAAATCTGAGGATCAACGAACCTATCATACTGACACTTGACTTTATGTTTGTGAGACTCGTTGGCCAGGGCCGCATCACGACGCTGCTCATTGAGTCACTCAAGGTATAATAATTGTTCTTCAAGTGGAGAAGTATCCGACAATAATTGTACTGCCAACTTTAGGGACGAGATATGACATTCGATAGGCAAGACTGGTTCCATCTCGTAAATGAGTTGAAAAGGTGAGAAATTGGTTGTAGTATTAATAGACGTTCGGTAAGCCCATAATGACAATTTGACTTGGCTAAGTTGATCGTTCATTGTAGGATGGTCTTAAGAGATTTATTTACAGCTTCCACCTGACTATTTGCTTGGGGATAGTAGGGTGACGAATGTTCTTGCCGCAAACCAAGCTTTGATTTTAACTCGATCATCATTTGGTTTTGAAAGTGACTTCCATGGTCAGTGACAATCTCCCTTGGGATGCCGAACCTTGCTATTATCTAGTTGAATAATAGCTTCGACCCACTTCGTGAAGTAGTCTACAGCTATGATGATGTAATGGTGCCCCCTTGCTGAAGGAGGGTTGCATGTAGTGTAATAAATCCCCCACTTGGTGAAGGGACCAACTGTGATGATAGGAAACATGGGAGAGGGATGTGCCCTCATCTTCCGAGAGAAGATCTGACATGAGTGGCACTTCTTGACCGATTCGATACAATCTTTGATTAGTGTCGGCCAGAAGTAACCTGCTCGTAAAATATTTTGGGTTGTTCCCAACCTAGAAAAATGACCACCACATGCTCTGGTATGGAAATCGTTAAGCACGATAACTACTTCTTCGTGAGTGAGACATCGACGCAGAATACATTCTACACCTCTTCAATACAATGTATCATCGAGTATGAGATAATTCTTAGCCTGATGGCATATACGTCGACGCTCATCATGAGAAGCAGAGGTGGGGCACTTCAAAGTCTAGAGATAGATAAGTATATCTCCGTACCAGGGATCTGAAGATGTGATCAAAAACATATCTCCTCTGATAGGTGACTCTTCAGGAACAACATCACCTGACTCAACCGGAAGTTCACAAATCAGTTCTACGAAGACCAGTGACTTTTTGGATTTCCCTAAAATGAAATCTAAGTCAAACTCCTGGAGGACGACTATCCATCTACTGATATTTCTGCCTATTACCTGTCATGTCAACATGTACTGGAATGGATTCACGACAGTAATGACGGTGGTCTTGCGAAACAGAACATAATGACGGAACTGTTGAACATCATCGACTATTTCCAACGCAATTTTTTCGATATGATAATAATTGAGTTCCAATCCTACGAGGCCTCGGCTCAGGTAATAAATCACATATTCTGAGAACAAGGCATCCTCCTGAACTAAGACCATGTCGATGGTTGACTCTGCTGCAACTAGGTATAATAAGAAATCTTTTTTATAGTTAGGTGGCCGAAGCAAAGGGGCAGTTGTGAGGGCATGTTTCAAGGCTTCGAAAGAGCATTGAGTGGCATCATCCCAATGAAAAGGAATGTCTTTCTTCAGTAAGCGCATAGAGCCCTTTGTGATCTCGGCATAATTGGCGATGAAACGTCTTAAAAAATTTGCCTTTCCCTGTAAACTCTGAAGTTGAAGGATTGTGCGTGGGGGTGGCAATTGAATTATTTCCTCAACCTTGAGAGGATCGACCATGATCCCTGTTGTTGACACTATGAAACCTAACAAATGTCCTGATGTTATGAAAAAGTTGCACTTTTTGGGATTCAAGCGAATCCGGAAGTAGCGACAACGCTGAAAGATAAGTCAGAGGTGAGTGGGATGATCCGTTCTCTTGTGAGATCGAGATGCTAAATCATCTAAATAGGCCTCGAATATATGCTTGAGGTCATGGAAAGAAAAATACATGGCCCGCTGAAAGGTTGCTCCAACATTTTTGAGACCAAAAGGCATCTTATGATACACAAATGTACCCCATGGACAAATGAATGCGGTTTTGTGTTGGTCTTTGGGTTTGATTTGTATTTGATTATATCCTAAAAAATTGTCCATAAAAGAGAATGCCTCGCAACCCACACATTCATCAATTATCTAGTCGATGAATGGTGTGGGAAAATTATATTTTGGACAGGCCTTGTTCAAATCACAGAAGTATGTACATACACGAATCGTGCCTTGTTTTTTATTGACCAACACAGGATTTGACACCCATTGGGTCAAATGGATAGGATAGATAAAACTGGCTTTTAGAAGTTTCTCAACTTCAACCTTAATGGTTGTTTCTTTCCTGGGATTAACTGGACGAAGCTTATGCCGAACAGGCTTGGCATCTAGATAAGTTGTGATTTCATGTTCGACAATTTTTTGATCGATGCCTGGAATTTCCTCGTAAGACCAGGCAAAAATGTCACGGAATTCTTTAAATAGATCTGTGTAGATTTGAATCTCTCCGGGGGAGTAGTCAGCTCCGACGAAAACATTCTCCACAACACCAGGGGTTTTGGAGATATTGATCAGTATGGTTTCAGCAATGGTTTCCATATTACCCTCAACATAGACTTCATGTGTAGCTAAGGGGTTAATAGGACAAGACCTATCTCCAGTGATAGTCGAGGTGAATTCTCCGGCTTCGATTCTACTTAACTCTGGGAGGAAGTATGATCTGTGATGAAGATCATCCCAAGGTTTGTCTAGACTAGTCATTGCTTCAATTACTACTTCTTCGGAGGGCAAGACTAAGTCTAATGAATTAGTGTCAGCGAGAGAACCTTGAGCCCAAATAGGCTCTAGAAGCAAATCTAACTCTTGTGCAGTAGTTGGATCTGTGTTGGTTGAAGCTTGCTGGACTAAAGAGTATTCTACTTCAGCTGCAGACAAGGGCATGGACATGCCCAAGTGCCCTGTCCCATCCATCATGGCCGATAAGGAAGGAAATATCCATGGATTGGTGAAGTAAGTCGTGCGAAACGATGAATCTTGGAAAATATCAACCTTATGGTGGTCAGATATGAACTTGACATCGCCTTGTGGGGGCAGGTAATCGAAGGTACCCATCAAAGATGGGCACAAACCAACCCCTACGTTGACTATGCCTGGTTGAGGATTATCAATCATTGGGACCGTGGACACCCCCAATGAAGGGTCAATTCTGGAGAAAGACAATTGATAAATGGTCACAATCCGGTCCTCGTGTGGAAACAACAAGACCCAAAAAACTGTAGCAACCACTGCTTGCATGGCATAAGTCCAACTCCTTCCTAACAAGATATTGTAGTCGAGGGACGCGTCAGCTACTTCTACCTCGACGCACATGGTATTCCCTCCTAATTGTAAGGGGAAAGAGGGAATGATACCATGTGGTTGGAATGAATGACCATCGAAAGTAGTGAGAAGAGTAGGTGATGAAGACAAAACGAGTTGGCAAATGGCCTTCCAACATGCCAACGACATAACGCATGTCAAGGCATCCTCATCAACCACCATGTGGAAAATATTTTGAGTAAATGTTTTCGTGGGGTGATCCACTACTATCTGAAACGCTACGTGGTAAGGCAAATGAGGTTTTAAGTCAGTTGTATCCAGCATGATGGTACCCAGATTACAAGTCTCAGTAGATCCTAAAGCGGTTAACAAAGCTTTCCTCTGGGAAGGGAAACTTTGGAGGAACTCCAAAGCGAACATTGCACAAGGGGTTTGAGACAAATCTTTCACCACATAATAGTTCTGGGTGGCCCTTGCATTTGGGTTGTGAGAAGCTTTTTTTAACATGCCTTTTGGGATGCGTGTCATTGTTTTGCCCAAATTCTTCTCAATTTTTAGAGGAATATATGGGAGTTCGGCTTCTTTGCCCTTCTCAAAAGTGCTTGGTTTACTATAGTCATGCGCTCTAGTTGATATAAAAGCATCGCCCTTCATAATATACACATTCGTGGATGCAGGAATGTTCAAAGACATAGAGGGTCCTTGACTTCCCCCTTCCACGCTTGTAGAGGCTTGGGTTAGGTTCCGCCCATGTTGAAATGGATTGGTTAACACAACAGGTTGTTGTTGTGTCACAAACTTTTGGGCCTCTGCAAGCTGAGGACATTGGTGGCTCGGGTGGTCTTCCGCACATAGGTTGCATGGATACCTCACCTTCCGTTTCTCAGTGTTGCCCCCACCAACATTATTAGTGGGTTTGTTATCCCCGTTACCCTTTTTTCATTGTTTTTTCTTTCCTTTAGGCTACTATGTGGCCTTTGGATTTGTCGATTGCACTGTGTGTACATCCGACATTTTAGTAGGGGGAGCAGCCAAAATAGTAGTTTGGTTGGACGTTGTGTGTGGTATAGACAATTGTTGCAATTGCTTCGTCAGTTTCTCAATGGGCTTTGTTTGTGTGGAACCAACAATACCATCGGCATGTGGTCCAACTCTCTTTTTGGTTTCATCAAGTATTGAGAGTGGCACATCTGGCAAGATCTCGTATAATAAACCAGACTGAGAATAGATTAGTTCAAGCTGTTGAGATCTCATGATGGCATCTTCTTCAGAAAATACTCTCGACGTCGCGACATCTTTGGATAATTGTGGGACCAAAGACTTAAGGAACCACTTGAGAAGGAATGCTAGTGGGACTGGCACCTTAATTAAACTCTTCCGGTGTCTCCATTCTTGGATGTGATCAGAGATATGGTCCGCTTTTTTCCGTGCAAAATTGGCCAACAAGTTTGTGCCAACGTCATATCTTACAGGAAATTGGAAATGGTTTAGGAAAGTCATTGCCAATTCACTGAAGGAAGAGTATCTTGAGCGATCGAGCTCAATGTACCATTTTGCGGCACTCCCAATGAGAGTACGTTGAAACAATCGCAACTATATGTAGTCATATTTCAACGAGTTAGATGAGCACCAAATATGGAAGATAGTCACATGATCTCCTGGATCTTCGTTAGGCTTGGCTTAAAACTTTGGTATGTCCGAAGGCAACTTCATCGGCATAGGTGGCCAATGCGAATCGTGACAGATAGGGTCATTCAACAACCTTGTCAAGTTTGGAAAATGCAAGGTTTCCAGGAAAGGTAGTTTGGGTTGTTGGTCATAACCTGGGAAAAAGGGACCTGGAGTTTGACTGGCACCAGGTTGCCAGGAAACGTTTGGCTGCTGGACTAGGTTCTGGTAAAAACCATGGCCATGACCAACATACAGATTTTGCATGTGAGGAGACATCATCGGTTGATTCCGAAAATAGGACGTAGATGGTTGGGCGTGCATTACATTCGAAGGACTTTGAGAAGGGTTGCCCCATGCCGATCCCATGGGGATAGGCATAGTACCTTGTTCGAGATTCCATTGATTGTGAAAAGAATTTCCCCAGATCGACATTCCTGATGAGGGAACGGATCCCTGCCAAGAATTCCAAGGCCCTGATGCAGAAGAAGTTCCTGGGTTTGCCCCTTGTGCAGGAATAGTACCCTGCATAGGAATAGGTTGTCTGAAACCGGGATTACCCCCAGTTGGGAAAGAAACTAACGAGAAGGTGTTGTTACCAAACACACCGAACAAAGAAAATGGTGTCGAACCTACCGTCATATTATGCGAAGGTTGTCCTTGGCTCCCTTCTCCAAATAAACTATGGTGTGCAGGTGGCCCGGTGGATTGTTGATGCATGCCACCGAGCAAAGGGGATGAAGGAGGTATATGACCTCCCCCGTAAGGGAAAGTGTTAAAAGGAGTTGAAGTGCCCCCCATGTGGCCTTCCAGAGGAGTGTTAGAGCTTCTTGCCCCCATACCTAAAGTCTGTGAAGTGGAGGAGGAAAGTACAGGACTTGTACCTGAGCTAGGCATCCCGTATGAGAACAGAGGGCCTGTCGCATTTGGTGTGAAATGGGTTGTGGCCGCCACCATAGACAGGATCAGACCACTATGTGAGTTAGAGGTGGTCGAGACCATGGTGTCTTGGACCAGTGGTTAGGAGGTGGAAAATATCCTATGGTGATAAACGAAGTGGGAATTGAAGAATTCCCAGAAGGAGTGACAACATTTGTTTCCATTGTTGCGGGCGACATTGTCTATCACTCGTAATGGTGAATCGGTATGATGATGGGTGCCAAAAGATGAGTGGTTGGAGGTTCAGGTGGACCAAGAGCTTTCGCTCCAAATTCTTAAATGGTCGTTTCCTCCAGATGTTGGTCGGGCACAATTTCTTATGACCAGGTTGCTTCAAAAGACCCTTGTTGGTCTAGCTTTCTCCTTAGTGGTGGCAGGGGTGGCTCCAGTGTAACTGGTGACAAGCCTAGAAGCCTTCGTGACTGGCGAAGCTTGTGATCCTCCATTGTGTGAGAATATCAAAGACAATCTAGGGCTTTCTATTCATTCAAAAACAACACACACCAAAAAAGTCCCTACAAGATAAAACAAGCAAACACTAAACTAATTGCAAGAACAGTTACAACAACAAACACTATAGCACCTTACCGGTGTAAGTGCAACTTGAACATGGAAGCACCCTCTGAGTATACTCTGCAAAGTGTGGCCTGATGTCTGTCCTAGGTACCATGGTATACCTCCACAGTAACCTGTGTATGTCTCTAAAAAGATAGGCAACTAGGTTGCCAGCACGCGAACAATCACCAGGAGGGTACAGTCGAAAGTCGGGTAGACCACAATGAGTAGGGTATCGAGACTGAAACCTATCAAGGGAATCGAAAGAAAATGGTCTGGCATACAACTAAGGAACTCGAATAGATTCGAGACCCACGAAGCTCCGTGGAAAATGCAATCGACGGAATCCCAAGACAAGCCCTCTATATGTGTTCTCCACTACGATTGGTCCAACTTTTGAGGGGTTATCTCCGCTACCTTTCCACACGTGACCTCGTGTTTATCCCCTGTGTTAAAGGGGGGTCCCGGATAACTTTCACGATACTGGACTTTGACACTCCCTAACTCAGACTCCAATGTTTGATTTTAATGGCCTTGAAGAGTTTCGTCTCCAACCTAACTCAAGGCCCTAACCCTAAACTAGTTGGTTGACCCTACAAACATAAAAAGTATAATGAATTTTAGATTTAGTGTTAATTTTTATGGCTTGTCTTAAGTCAAAGGTTATGAAAGTGAAACTAGTGATGTTTGAAAGATGAAAGAAAAATAAACAAAAAGCTGGAAACAAAAACCTTTACTTAACTCAACTCTTAAACAACTTTTCAAACTTAAAATTTTTTCTAAGATCTTTCAAACAACAAACTCAAAGTAGGATTTCACTTGACTATGAGCTACTTATGATATAAGTAAACCATCAAGAACTTATGAAAAGCAAAGAATTTTCCCTAGTTACTAATGCAAAACAACACTTTTTAACCAAATAAAGAAATAAAAGTTTTTTTTTATTTGAATGCTCACAAAGAAAAAAGGAAAAATATCAACAAGTCAAAACCGAGAAAATCTCTGGCCTAAGCACAGATCGCAAAGAGTCACTTTAAAAATCACACACAAGCAAATTAAAATTGGACTCTCACACTTGTCTAAAAACCCTATAAAAGAAAATTTTGAGGAAAACTTCTAAATGAAAAAAGAAAGCTATTGTTGTGATCAAACCTAAGTTACTGACTGCTATGATAGAGACCCAAAAACCTGAGAGGTATAAATCTTATCAAAGGAAAGGATGATTGCCTCACCTTCAAAAAAAATTCTCTCCACAAGCACACTGCTAATAGTTCAACAGAAAGCGTGTGCACACGAGCTATGTAAAGTATGAGGGCATGTACATGCATGCTGGCCTTATACAGGCCACGCGTATATCTGAAACTCTGAGAAAAATGAAAATCCAAGCAAGCTAGCCCAGGCAAGTACTAATGGTACTAAGAACCAGAATCTCTTGAAGACTCAGACACTTACTTTAACAGAAAAAAGAAAAAAATTCAAGGAAAACTTCATAGAACAAACCAATCTAAGGTGAAACCTAAGCTATAGACTTCAAACAACAAAGACTAGAAAGAGTTACAAAAAACCCCTGAGAAGGACTAATTCTAACAGGGAAGAGGATGATTTCCTCTCTAAAAGAAATTTTATGGATTCATACACGTGACTGATACTTCCTCAGCTAGCGTGTACATGCAGGCTGTGAGAATGTAGGGCATGGGTACACGCATGTAGACCTTACACAAGCCGCATGTACCTCTATGGGTCTCGGAAAAAAAATACAGTCAAGCAAAGAAACAGAGACAACTAGTATGGAATACCAGAATCTCTGTTAGCTCAGACTTTTGCAGAAACTTTAAAAACAGGAAATGAAACCAATTCTTAAAAATACCTAAAAAATATTCCCAGAAACCCTAGAGATTTCCCCAGTATGGTTGTCAATTCTGTTGTGAGTGGGAAATCCCCCTATGGACTAGCACTTAGGGTTTTATTATGCAGACAGAAAATACCTAAAGATTCCTACTTTCTACCGTTGTCCTAGACCTAATCCCCATTATTCCTAAGAAAATACGTAGTTAAGAAGATCAAGTGAGCATACCTTATTTCGGGCGTTTGACATTGATCCTTCTTCACGCTTGATTTATCTTTGACTACAGCTCTCCTCCCAAGGATGACCTGCATTCAAACAAGACAAAAAAAGAACTCCACATGCATTTGATATATAGATTAATGGGTTAGAGATTCAATAAACATGTATGCAATAAACCATGAAAACCTCATATGGTGGGACGGGAAAAGTACTTCTTTACTATTAACTTCAACAAATCAACTTACAATGATGAAGCCAACCACTGCTCCACAAACCTGGTCCTGGGCTCCTCTTCAACTATCCTCCAACTTCTTTTCTCTATCTTTCTCTTTGCATAAGGATGGCTAAAGGGTTGGGACAAAGGGAATGCGCAATCAGGTATAGTTTCTTTACTATGGTTCTCCTCTTTCAAATGGGAGCCCTAACCCTTCTTTTATAGGCTAGAAGAAGCTAGGTATTTATTCAAACCCTCAACCATGCATGGCCAAAAGGTTTAGTTAACTCACCCAAAGATGTGTGTTCTGTCAGCAACTTTCCTTTTTCCATGCTTTTGTAGGTACACGCGGGTTGTTTTGGGTCAGCTAGCGTGTACACGTATGTAGTAATGGAGCAGGGCATGTGGGCCTTTATAAAAGGGGCTTTTAAGAAGAGTTTTTTAGCAATGCTTTGGAAAAGAAGGAATCTGAGATGGCCTGATGCCAGGTAAGCATGTCTGGTGCAAATTAGGGTTATAACACTCTAGTGCCTTCAATTTTGGGTTCTCAGTGAGTTGTTCAAGGCACTGTGATCAGTGAGTTGCTTACATTCTAGGGTAAGAGCCTTTATCCTTTCAACTGTGCTCCAGGAAGTTTCTTCTCTTTGGTCTCTTACATATTGTGGGGTCTCAAGTACAATGCGTAGCTCCAAATCTGCTATGTGTTGTTGTAGCTGCTAGATGGCTTCTACGAGCTGGTCCACCTGCTGTGTAACTCAGTCTTCTATCTTGATTTCTACAACTGTCATAGAGAGAAGTCCTTTGTTGACCAATTCTTTTACTTCAATTTGCTCCACGAGCAACTGTTCCTTTTCTTGTTGTAGCTGATCCTTTTCTTCATCAAACTTCGCTTGGAGAGCAATTTTTTCTTGTTCTGTTGCACTGCATTTCTCTACGAGTACTCCTTGTACTTGTGCCAAAGCCTAGATGGCTCGTTCTATTTTTTCCTGTGCTCGTCGAAGGTGAGATTTGACCGTATTATCTAAACGGTGGAGTTGGGTTGGCTCATTTCCCAACTCTGGTTCGCCCGACGTAGTGGAGACTGCATGGATCGACTGAAGGGCCTATTGTAGCCCTCAGAGTTCAGTCTCAATTCTATCATACATTAATTCCTACTTGGCCTCTTGTTTTTATTCTATTTTCAGTGAAGCATCATTTAGGGTTGCTATGAGGAAGTCAAATTCATCAGAGGTGAGGACAGTCTACATCTTGGTCATGGAGGATTTTTATTTCTTCCGGGAAGAAGGTTTTGGAGGTGAACCCTTCCTCTTCTTCAGGGGATCAACCTCATCTCCTTGCTTCTGTTCGACTTCTTTGTCATATAACTCTTCATCATCACCTCCTTGCTCTGTTGATATGGAAGCAGTCTTCACGGATGCAATGTCTATTTATTGGACTTCTCCCGTCTTCTTTGTCTTGATAGGTTTGGGTGTATCATGCGTTGTTTCTCGACTGTCTATGTCATATATCTCCGCAGGGTATACTAGTATAAGGTGGTCTGCTGACCAGTCCTTAGTGATCTCCTCCAAGTATTCCTCCATCATCTTGTAGCAGAACTGAAGTTGTTGCTTGTGTTCATCGGCGTGCGTTGTAATATAAATAAAATGTTGATCTGCATTGAACATCATCAAAGGTTGGAACTGGTGTAGAGCGTTCAGAGTCATGCAAGGCTCAGACTCGATGGTTTTCTTCAGCTGGTTGTAGAAAGTATGAAAAACAACATTTGACTGCTACTGTTTATTCATATCATTTGAATACCATAGTGTACTGAACTTAGTGGCTAGCGGTTCAAAAGGATCAATGTCGGGGAAGGTCTCACGTTCCGGCATCTCCCAGGCGATAAAAGATATTAGGATCAAGAGCCAACTAAAATGAAATTCATATCCTTGATCCTATGCTTCTCTATAGTCGAGTTCCAACTGGTTCACCAGGTACTTTGCCCAGTTCATCTGGAATCCTTCTGCACACTTCCCTGCGAGGTCGACTATGAAGTTGTTGACTTGGGTATGTTGGTTCTTTCTAAATAACTTCCCTGCAATCAACTAACAGGCGAGGTGCAGTGCGCCACTCTGGATAGAAGCTACCTTGTAGCCTCGTGCTCCTTTCTCAACATCTCCATAGGTGTCCTTGATTTTCTGAGCTAGAGTGCTATCAACAACTTTTCCTAGATAAAAGTCCTACGGGTCAAGTCCTTGCATACTCAGGCCTGTGATCCCGTGGATCAGTGTCGGATCAACTATTATACATTGGTTTAGCCACAAGTAACCACCATGGTAACAAGATAACAACATCTTGACACATGCATTCACCTCCTGGTGTCTACTGAAGTGGGGAATCTTCATGACATTCAGTAGGGTGGACTGTGCAAGGTCCATAGTCCACTATTGAGGGATGATCTTTGAGTTTTTCCCTTTAGTCCTAGTCAGGTACTTATGTGGGGTGAGAATACCATAAACCTTGCGGTCTCCAAGGTTGAAGTCATTGAACTTCAACGCTGCAATATTATCTTGGTCTACTCGAACTGTGTGGATTCCTTTCGGGAAGTAAGCAGTGACCAAGGCATACTCAAAATATATAAGTATGTTGTCTCGATTTACTGTGCCACTCGATTTACTGTTGTCTCGATAAGTCATCCCTGTGCTTGGTTCTGTTAGAAAAACAAGACCGCGAAGCAATAAAATAAAACAAATGTGGAAACAAAACACAGAAGATACACAATACAAGAGAAACACAGATTTACATGGTTCACCCAGTGTGGGCTACGTCCACCAGAGAAATTGCCATGTCCTTTCTTTATTATTATCCAGTAAAACGAAGGGATACAACCTACAGAAAAACCCATTGTAACTTCCTCTTCTTTCTCTCATAGTCTCCTCTCTCATAATACAATACTCGCCAACATACATAGCCGCCATACATTTCCCTCATAAAAGAGGGTTGCCTTCTAGGGAAAAAAACCCTAACATAATCTCTATCGTTAGATCTGCGACCTTATAATGAACGGTCCAGATTTACAATGAAATTACAATATACTTTTACAAGGCAATTTTTGCTTCGGGGGCTTCGCCCCTGAACCCCCGCTAGGGGCCCGCTTGCCCCCAGCTGGGTGGATGGCCCCCGCAGAGGGGGTACCCCCCCTCTACACTCCCCTGCGTGAAAGAGTGTACATACTTTTGGGGTGTAAATACTTCATGGGGTATAAACATGGCTGAAAGTAAAAGACCTCTAAATCAGGAAGATAATCAGGCTCCACAACCAACAGGTTCTCTTTTCATCCAATGGTCAAGATGGTCTGGATCTGTGAGTAGTCGACGGAGAAGCTTGCACTCTTCTTGTCGATGAAGCTTGTACACCTGTAGACATCGACATGACTCTTTCAGTCATCAGGTAGATTAGAACTTCTTCAACAACTCTCTCTCCAGTGCTCAACTCGTCTAACATACACACTCGGGGTTGGAAATATCGAGTTCAGAGGGTAACTTAGAAACTGCAATGAGATAGAAGGCAATAGAACAATAGTCACTGTATAAAATCAACAAGTCTATGAGATCAAATCCATGTTTAGCAAAAGTGTTCTCGGTGCATAGCGCGATGGGATAAATAGGTAAATCGACAACGGGTCGCTTGGAACGGGTATGAAGCGTTCATTAACTTAGTTCTGTCCATTATGGCGCAGTCCAATGGTCTGATGGTGAACCATAATTGTCTTTGTGCCCGTTCAGAGGGTTGGCTGAATGGTTACAATGTATCCAATGGTTATATTGCTTCGCCATGGAAAAGTGCCATGTGTCGCTGTTCTGATATCCCAACGAAGCTCCAGTTTTGCAAATTTTCCTTCTGCGAGGTTTCTTCTGGATCTTTCTGCAACTTTTCAATCTTATCTCTCTTCTTACTTAGATTTCTAGCCTTTTTCCCAGTGAGCTTCGTCTCGGTATGCCTTTTTCCATTCTAATTTTTATCTTCTTTTGGCATAGTTACTTCGCACTGTTGAGATTCTTTCCTCAGACTTGAGGGTGATCCTTCTTCTCTATTTGGAATAGGTACTTTAATATTTTGTGGGTCTTCTAGTGTTCTTGCAGCATCGACATCCAGGTATATGGTGTTAAATGGCTTCGATCTGGTTCTTCTGTTTTTCAATCAAGTGTGCGATCCTTCTAGTCATGAATTCTTTTAACTCTTGCTTCTTATGCTCTAAAACTTCTTCTTCTTCTTTCCTTCTAGTTTGATCTCTTTCAATCCAAGGTTTTCCTAGTAGCATGGTAAATGGTGCACTATCCTCAATAAATTTAATGATCTCAAAATCTTCTTTTGTCGAATCTCTATTAACAGTCACGGGTATCCAGGTGAGCTTTCCACATAAGTTTATCAGCTTTCCTTTGAATAGTCCTATTCCTCCTAATGAAGGAATCATAGAAGGCCTCCCTATAGCTTCCCAATTTCTCTCTGTCATGATATTCACTTGTGTTTCCTCATCTATAACATAGTCAATGTCAAAATCTTCTATTCTTGCTTCAAGGCATTCCGTTTCTTTGAAGATCTCTGATAATCTAACATGTCAGTGGTCATTCAGGGTTTCTCTCATATGTAGAAATACTTTTTCTGATTCTTTATGGGGTTTGGCCATAATCTTAGTTTCTGGATCTACCTTAAGCTTTTCTTGTCTCATATTCATTTCTTCAAGCTTAGCAATCATTCTAGGGTAATCCAATACTTCATGGTTCATAACTTTACAACAAAGAAAACTAGGTCTTCTCCCAAGGCATTCCTTGGCAAGATGTCTCAATTTTCTGCAACTGTAACAGAGGGTTAAAATCCTCTCTTTCTTCTAAATGATCCCCAACCTTTCCTGTACTATGTGCTAGGATCATAGGAGCTAACCTGCAACAAATTATTTCTAGGATCCTACATCCAATTGTTAATCCAAGCATTCTTTCTATGCATAGGTATAACATATCTTTCAATATTTTTATCAGAGCTACTCATATCAAACTTTCTTCCATCTACCAGTACCCTAGTGTTCAAACTAGGATAGACTCTATCAAACATACCTATATTCATACTGTTGAAACAAAAATTTCCACTTATCTTACTTCTACAAAGCACAAATCTTTCAGATCTGAAATTTTTCAATATTCTTACCCTTATCAAAGCATAGAGCTTGCAAATCTTACCTCTTTTCTTCAAAAATACTCATTTTTACCTTTCTGAAAGCATAGATATCTCAAATCTTACCTCTTTTAATAAAAATTTATGGCTTTTACCTTTCTCAGAGCACAAAGCTGTCACATCTTCCCTCTTTTCTTCAGATCAGAATTCTTTTTATTTAGCACAGAGATTATCAAACTAAGTAAAGTACTTCACACTAGAGCGATATGTCTATGCATAGATATTTCACAATGTCAGGTCGGATCTTTGCACAGAGCTTCTTTTTCCTCAATTCCCAACAATCACAGTTTTGGGTCTCGACAACAGAACCATTTGTTGGCACAGGGGTAGACCCAGGGTTCAACGCTACAACAACGCACCAAAAAAACCCTAACTACTGACCCTTTTGGAAACACCTATGAAGCCGATGAAGTCTCGCCCAAGGTACAGGTAGGGGTGGTTGCAGGACTCAGGTGTCTGCAACCTTAGCTGGGACACAGATCTGTGATTATAATACTTAATAGAGCACTTAGCACTGTTAGTTCATCATTGTTTAACCAATATCTACTCCACAAGGAAAACAGAGCATCACAACATTCACCCTAATCTAATGTTTTTAAGCACTGAACATATATAAATAGATCAGATCTAGCAAATTCAGGCACTAATCACATTCAGTTATATCAGATCCAACATTTAGATTCGTCATAAGCACAAAGCATAAATATATCTATCTATCTATCTATATCAATCACTTCGAAAATAACACATAAATACATCAGAACATCGCACAGAGAAGAATAACACAATATTCATGTGTTTGACCCCCACCCTGGGGCTACGTCCACCAACTCTTCTTCTTTATTAACTTCTTCAATGAGTTACATGCATAGAGTTCCAAAACCATTACTCCACATAGGGCAGAAGATCTACACAGCTTGCTAGATCCTTCTTCCTTGCGCTACAGCACAAATCCTTCCATAGTCTATCACAATCACTTGCACTTAGATTTGCAAGTCTCTCATAGTATGCACAAAGAACTTATAAGACACTCTTGCCCTTAGCACTTAGCTTATCGGCCTCATCACATAGATCCACTTCTTACATTTCCTGGACATCTATTTATAGTTTACAAAATAGGCCTAAACATGGGAAAACCCATGGGCCGACATCCCATACCCATTACATATTCCCATAACCCAAAAAGGACCCAAAATGGAGTCGAGATCCCGTGATCTCCACTTCATCTTGTGCTTCGCCTTCGACAGCTTGTCAAAGTCCCAAAATAGATCAAACTCGACCAAGAACCCTCAAAACTTTGTCAAGGGCCAACAGTCTCGTGTTCTATATGTGAGCGTAGTTGGCAGTTTGATGTATGCAATGGTATGTACTAGACCGGACATTGCACATGCAGTGGGAGTTTTGAGCAAGTATATGTCAAAACTAGGGAAGGAGAATTAGACAATATTAAACAAGGTTTTTAGGTATTTTCATGGCACTGCTAGCTATGGATTGTGCTACCAAGGAAGACTAGGATTGGATAGAGTGGTGGATATACATGGCTTTTTGGATGTAGACTAGGCTAGAGATCTGGATTGTAGGAGATCTACAAGTGGGTATGTGCTTAACTTGTTTGGAGGAGAAATAAGTTGGATGAGCAAAAGACAGGTTGTAGTAGCACATTCAACTACAGAAGTTGAATACATGGCAACCACTCATGCAAGTAAGGAAGCAATATGGTTACAAATACTATGTTCAGGTATTGGGTAGGTATAACAAGCTGTAAGGATAGATTGTGACAGTCAGAGTGCAATTTTTATGGCGAAGAACTTGGCTTATCATTCAAAGAAAAAGAATATTGATATTTAATATCACTTTGTGAGAGACATGGTTGAAGAAAATAAAGTATTGTTGATGAAGGTGGACACTTTGAAGAATGTTGCAGATTCATTAACAAAACCTGTGAGCATTGAGAAGTTGTCTTGGTGTAGAGAATCCATGGGCATTGTTGCCCTAGATTGTTGACAATGTAACCCTGTATGCAAAGAAAACAACAAGTGGGAGAATTTTGACTGTGTTATATTCTTTGCACGAGAATAAGTGTCACATTTTTTCCTTGGGAAACATGTCTCATTTTTGCCTCATTTTTCATGTCCATTGTTAGGCAATTTTTTGGCACATGGTTTTTGTTGATGGTTTTCTATTTTTGGTTAAGGAATTATGGTTGTTGACTAATACAGGTCATTGGGTTAGGGTTTTGGATGCCACTGGCTCCTATATGTATATTTTATTGAAAACAATGTATCACTAAGGAATGAATATAGAATATGTTGGTTTTCCCGATTTGGGTTTCCAGGAGAAAAATATTTGTGTAATGTTTGCATTTTCCATTGTATGTTTTTTTTTCTTTTACTAAAAATCTGCAAGATACCAGATATATAAAATATGCAGAACAGAAACGAAATGCTAGAAATAACAGAATAACAGTGAAATATCCAGCATAATCTTCACAATACACAGAAATGATATACGAAATAGCAACATAAATAGCACTTGAACAGAAATAGCACTTG
>JASDQU010102640.1:265953-276603 GCA_032191745.1 Picea mariana
GCATCTAGAGAAAGATCCTTCTAGAAGCGGAAGCTTCTATTAGGTCTTCTTACATCCGCCTTATTCTATTTTATTGAAAGGTCTTATTAATATTGACCTTTATTACATCCGAATACATTGATCTACCTATGTGCGGGTTAGGACCTTAACAAAATCTGTTTGCAGTAAATATTGTACAAGGTGAAAATATACAGTAGTTAGGCAACCAATCGGTTGATCTAGTGATGGTTTCAGAAGACCTAGGGGACTCTCGATATACCTATTGGTACGTGGGAGTGATGGTTGTGTATAGATTCTATCTGATGCAGTACTACTTGAGGGGTACCAACAGGGGTTATAGAGATTTCCAACAAGGGTAAAAAATTGGTTTCTACGAAACCCCATGAAACCATCTATATCACCTGTGTGTAGTCTTCCCCACAACAATTTTACCCATTGAATGATAGATATTTGTGCTTTAAAGACGTCAGAAGTACATGTCTCTACCCTGGGAAAATAAAAAATTTCCCACAATTCCTACCAAGGAAATTTCTCTAATACCACTTTTAAAGTACCAGATGTAATTTAATATGCAAAAACAAGAATATTCAGTAGATGTCAATGGAACAACAAAATATTGAGAGAGAATAGCAGAAATAATATCTTTATTCAAAGAAAACAATGTTCACTTACCTCTTTGAAGGGGAAACCTCAAACAAAGAAAATATTTATTACAATAATTCTCTAGACAAGCGTTCCCATGCCTCCTACTCTTATTTAAACTAATTCTATCTTCTAAAGAACCTTCTAGAGGAAAATATTTCTAGAAGTAGAAGCTTCTATTAGGTATTCTAACATTGACATGTTCACATTTATTAAATAGGCATTATTAACTAATGTTGGCCTTTACTACATGGAAAATATATTTAGGCCTTATTAACTAGTGTTATCCTCTATTACATGGAAAATATATTACTCTATCTATGTCAGGGGTTAGGTCCCTAACACCTTTGGGTTCCCCATAGTGGACCCTATATAAAATCTAAAATTGAAGAACATCCCTTCGTCTATGCTGCCCCATTTCCATGGTATCATGGTGACCAAAGACCCTGATGCATTTATTTTCAAATTTGATATTTTATGTAGAAGTTATGAATATTGTAATGATGCTAAAAAATTAAAGCTATTCCCAACCACCCTCAAATACTTGGCCTTGTATTGGTTTATGGGACTGGGAGTGAATACTATCATAACTTGGGATGACATGAGAACTTATTTTCTTAGAAAATACCAAGATTAGAGTAAGGATAGGGACCTAAGGGAAGAAATATTTAGGAGGACATAGAAGGAAGATGAGAGCTTAGAGGATTACCTAGAAATATCCCTGTATAATTTTCAAAGATCCAAACAAAATGAATTGAATATGAAAACTATTAGGACCATATTTTTAAGAGGTGTTTTAGATGAATTAATGAATGTACTTAATTTGATGGGGTTTGGGGATATTTCCCAATTATTTTTTGGTTCAATATTTGAAATGTGTAGGAAGTAATCATGAAGTTAAGCAAGATCTAGTAAGGGACCTCGTGATTCTTTTTCCAGGATTTCTAAATCTACATCAAGTAGTGGTGTAACTAGGGAAGAGTTAGGAAATTTATTGGAAAACTTCAAGACTCACATTCTTGGAACTCTCAATTTGTAGCTTTATAATTTGTATATTAAGAAAAATAAAGAGGAAAAAACTGAAACATTATCTATATTTACCCCTAGGTGCAGGAAAAAACATCCTTTAAAAGAGTTCCCCTTGAATAATATTGAGATATGTGTTATTTGTAAAGGTGAACCATCAATAGAATACTATCCTTCTTTACCTGGACTAAAATTGCTATACCAAGGAGGGAACAAGATAATACAACAATTGTTTACCTTGGCACCAAACAAGCCATGGTAGCCTCGTCCACCAGGTATATCATCAGATCCTACATTTTAAAATTCTTCATATTAATCTGGACAATAATATCCACCTTGGAATCCCACAATGCCATGGAAAGCATGGCCCCAATAGAAAAATCATCCTTGGTAGCAAGGATGGAAAGGACACAACTATAAGAATATTCCTACCTATTCCTATCCCATGCAAACTAAACAATACTCATAATTTCCCACATAATCTCCTTCACAACCTTATCCAACACAAGCTCCATGACAGATTGTGCAACCCAAACAATTGCAACTTCCATCCAAACTACCTCTCATGCCTACACAACTCCCTATCCAACATATTCCTAATCCCAATAACAAGGTAGATCAACCTACTTTTGGCACTAAGCTACAACATTTTCCCACCTATCTAGTCACACCAGTTGGATTTCATGATATCCACTTGTGGTCAAGAAAAGTGCTCCAAAAACTATCTCTCGTCATCATTGGAGAAGAATCAGAGGAGGAAATTCCCAATCACACAACCAATGGCGATACCCGATCATAACTAAGAAAACAACTATTGATTCATAGTTACCCCTTCCTCCAGATAAAGTGATTCGGGCAGATCTCCACACATGGAAGGACTTTTACTTTGCATACCATGTCTATTTGAAATTGGTGACAAGGTGGTGAAAGCGTGAACTTATATTTTTTTGAGTTTTAACTTCTCATGCATTAGTAATTTGTGAGAAAAAGGTCTCATGCATTTCTTTTACGCTTTTATGAGATGCTCATGCATTTAATTGTGCTTTATGAGATTTTGGAAAACTCATACATTATTATTCACTTTTGATGTAAAATGATTAATATTTGTGAGGGAAATTAGACTCACGTATTTATCATTAAATTATAATTTTGGAAATTGGTTTTTATGTGAGAAACCACCTCACAGAAATTTTCCATTATTCTCAATTATAGGTTGAGATAATCAATGGCTTGGTTGAAGATTCATTGGGTGGATTTGAGACTTTTCCCATTTTTTAGCCTGAGATAGTTTGACATCCTACTTTTATGGATCTTTTTTCCTCTTTTGTAATTAGATCATATTATTGTGGATCTAGGAATTAATGCTCTTTTTTAAGAGTGAGTGAGGAAAAACTATATAATTCCTTATGTGAGCCATATTCATGGAGAGGGAGAGTAATGAATAATTAATAACTGGAGTTAGAGAGTCATAGTGCTACTACTCCTAATCATTGAGAGACTTATTCATGTAAGTAATTATCCATCTTGACATATGGAGAGATATGAGTGTGAGTAGTATTCTTGAATCCTCATTGAAGGAGAAGGCATCTGTTATGAAATCACTTATGAGAAGGTCCGAACATATTTTGAAGAAGGAATGAAAGCAATCCATATTCTAATTGAAGCGGGTTCGGAGATGTAGCCCAAGAGGGGCAAACTCCGTTACCAACATTGGTTGTCTCTCTTGTTTTTTTATATGCTTATTCCATTTTGATTTCATTTGTGTTATGAATTATTGTTTAAAATCATGGTTAATAATGGACTCATATGCCCTTTAATCCTTATGCAAATAATTTTTCAGAAAATGATTCTTAATTGAAAACTTGTGTAGAGTAAGTAATCACCCGTTTTCAGATCAAGTGGTATTAGAGAAGGATGTCTGCTTTGCAGGATGGGAAAAGGAGCGAAGAGAGAAGAAAAACTTCTAGAATTAGAAGAGATAAATCATAACAATCAATTTGAAAATTCAGAGTTGAGAAGACTTTTGTAGGTTGCAAAAGAAGAGAAGCAAGAGATTCAAGAAAGATCTCAGCTTCATGGAGAAGTCCTAAACGGAATTATTGAAGAATTGTGGCTCGAATTGCAGTCCAAGGATGATCTCTTGGCTAAGTTACAACATGTTGGATGAATGGAGGACAAGGAGCCTTCTACAGTGGGTGCACAAAATCAAACTAAGGTATATGATGTTTCTTCATGTTCAATTTATTCTTAGTATGAAACTAACATGGGCATGAAGCTCCTCACGAAGATGGGATACATAGGAGGTGGAATTGGCATTCATGGCCAAGGAGACACTCAACCATCAGAGGTGGTACAAAGACCACAATTTTCAAGTTTGGGATACGGTCAAGAGGAGATTGAAGAGTGCTCAAAGTCCATTGAAGCAAGATCCACATCAAAAACCATTTCCACATCATTGGATTCCAATATAGGATTCAAATCATCTAGTCTTATTCCTGGCCAGATCTACAACAAGGATAAGTCTAGAAGGTATATGGTTCATGTTTAGTCAAATTATTTCTTTGATTTTAAGAAGCATGTTTCTTGCAATATGAATTCATGCATTACATCTTCTAACCATGATGTAGCCAAGAATTAGAAGAAGAAAGTTTGGGTTAGGAAGACAGATGTGTCCATGGGAAGTGAGACAAATCAGAAACCACACCTTCCAAGTCATCCTATCAGAAATTTGGATGGAAAACAAAGGAATTTTTGTAGTTATTGAAATATTATTAGCCATTGGGAGAAGAAATGTTGGAAGATCCACCCAAAGTTACATTGTAATTCAAGGAAGAAACCTGCTCCAACACTCACCAAGAAAGAGGT
The DNA here is from genome assembly GCA_032191745.1 of Picea mariana. NCBI lineage: Eukaryota > Viridiplantae > Streptophyta > Pinopsida > Pinales > Pinaceae > Picea > Picea mariana. Next base: position 270,487 of record JASDQU010102640.1, read on the forward strand.
TGCGAAAGAGCTTGTGATTGATTTTCCTGCACCATTTTTTGAAGAAACATAGTTGCAGAAGGAAGGAAACTTCGATTGATTGTGTAATAAGTGGTTATCATTTCTGCAAAATTGAAGTATTTTTCTAGTTAACATGTTTTGCAGCAGAATAAATGCAGTTTCAATTTAGACGATGCCCTGTGATGTAGGATCATCGCTCTACCTCAGCGCGCGCCATCCGATTTTCACAAGTGGTGCACATTCAAATAAGGGAGAGGCATCGCCCTCTCATTTTTTCTTTGAAAATATAAGGCATGATCAAGGAAATTAATGCTTACATGTTGGAAGAGAAAAAAATGTGCCTTCCCACAAGCTGGAGATAAGGTCGCCATTAAGTGGTTGACGGTAGGAGGGATCTGCATCCGATTAGAATCATATTTCCATCATTGTAATCTTCCCATTAGATAGGCATTTTGAATGATGATTAGACACCACTAGCTTAGGTTGGAGGGAAGCTCGTCGAGCCCCTCTTGTATAAACTCCTATATTGTTTCTAGTAGAGCATTGCATGTAGGATATAGGGATGCATAAGGGGAAGATACGAGACTCAGTTCTAGTCTAGACTCATGTATTGTAATGGACATTCCACCATTAATAGAAAGTAACAATTTTTTCTATTTATCAATTTTTGTGTAATGGACGTTTTTTTATGAATTTCATTTGCATGCATTTGAGTTGTATATGTATGTTAGAAATCGTCTGCAAGGATAGAGATATAAAATTCTATCTGTGAGTGTGTTGGATTAAGTCTGGTTCTCAAGGCTAAGTGCAAGGAGTGCGGGATATAGAGTTGAGACTCTGTGAGCCGATGCAAGGAGAGTGTATCTTAACTCAGTCGATTTAGAAGAGAAGTTGCCATGAGGGCACACCAGGATAATTCACAAACTTGGGAGGAAATTTCAAGGTTGGGTACCTAGGAAAGAAAGTCCGTGTAGGAGGAAACACATCGTAGAGTTACTCAATACTCTGTAACACTGTGCCATGAGGGCATAGAAAAAGTATGAGAGCGTACTCAAGCAACACATTCTGAAGTGTTGGAATCCTTAAGAGAATCCCAGGGTTTCTGAACACTTTGAGGAAGGAAGGATTTGCAAGAGTGCATCGACAAAGGAAAGGAGATGCCTTAAGACTTCCATATAGGCTAAGGGAGAAGCTATAGAAATGCCTAGCCGAGCATAAGGAGTGCACCAAGGGAACTGTAAGTTTACCTTACGAGATCAGGAGGAAGGGGGCATTAATTTTTCAGGAGGGAAAGAGGAAGTCCATTCAAGGATGCAGAGGAATTGGGAACCGTGAAGGTTTTCAAGCCGAGAAAAGTCGCAAAAGAATTTGTGCAAGAATATGCAAGGAGTGCAAAAGAAGATCGAGAATAGTCTAAGTCTCGAGGAGAAATTGTGCTAGGTGTGCAAGAAGGTCGAGGAATTTACGAAGTCCTGGAGACTGTAAAATCATCCATCGTTGGGAGGATACATGTGGCTGATGATCAGGAGATATGGGAGTTGGAACTCCAAGAGTTTTTCCAAGAGCAGACAGAGATCTTCTCGAAGTCGTGAAGAGCGGTTTGAATCTAGACCGTTGGATCTAGAAGGGACGTGTGGAAGAAACCTTCACGAGCCAAAGGATTAGTACTCTGGGAGATATCAGAGAAGGATATCGAGAGACTCTCTAAGGTCAAATTCTGAAGGGATTGCAGTCATTGATCGGAAGGGGGGACAAGGACTGTTAATCGTCGTGCATTTGAGTTCGTCGATTCAGAGTTTGGGAACATAGAGGTTGGCTATTGTGGAAAGAGACAAATCTTGAAGTCCAAAGCACTTTGTTTAATTGAGGCCCAGGTCATAGCCCGGGGTCACATGATAGAAAGGGCCTAGCACGACAAGAAAGTGTCACCACCAAATTTCTTTAAAGGGCCAAGAAGAGATCCACAGGATTGAGAGGACCTGCACTTTGAAGGAAGAGAGACCTATGCTAGAGTTGGATGGGTTCCAGTAGGGGGTCGAAGAGTCAATCTAACTCATGTGTTTAAGAACGATCATAGACCGGGAGGTCGTGCAACCTTGAAGGAGGATAAGGGATGGGATCTGTGCCAGAGAAGTATTAGAGCTTGATTTTATTCTCAGGTGGAGTAAAGGAGATAAAGGAGATACTCTGGTACCAGAGTGGTATCAGAGAGGATTTTTTTCTCTTAGGAGAGAGGAAGGAGATGGAGTGCGATACTCTATGAAGACTATTGCAAGGTGTGCAGTAGATGATAAACAGCTAGGTGGGCGGCAGGTCAGTGAAGCAATATGGTTGTTGGAGGTTATGAGCACGTTCGAGGAGAAGTATGCCCGCAAAAAAGAAAAGCATGTATAGACAAGGAGCTCAGTTAAATCTAAGCCAAGATGGAGATGCTAGCACTCGAGATGTAGTAGGAAGCCAAGGTACGTTGGAGGCACAAGTGGCCTTTGAAGAGGACAACTAAGTGGCTTGTTCAAATGTTTTTGGCCCGAAAGCAACACCAGGTATTGAAGAGGTGGATGAGATATGTCGAAATCCCCAATGGAAAGGGAAAAAGACTTGGGAGGAGTCTCATAGGTTGCTAGGTGGGAAATGAGGAGTAATCAGGAGATCTCATAAATGACCAAGAGGGAAGAGGAGACATCCTAAATTTCCATGTGGGAAAGGGAGGAGAAATGAGTAAAAACTGAGAGTTCAGGCCAGTAAGGGGTGTTGATAGATGGATAAGAGGAGGAAGAAAGGCCTCATCCATATGAAGATTCATGCAGAGATGCAAGGCATGTGGATGAAGATGATGACAAGTTGGAAACTTTCATCACAGAGGAGAAGGATCAGAGGTGCATTCTAATCATTGGAGGAGTCAAGATATTTCTTCCAAGGAACCGAGGAGAGGCTAGCGCAGATGTTTTAGATGAAACAAAAGGACAACAAGATGATACTATCATGAAGGAGGAGAAACATATATTGAAGTTTGTCCCAACAGAAGAGGAGCACCTAGTTGATATACTCACTCAGTGTTATATGGAGTTAAAGGCATTGGAGGATTGGTTGGATAGTCTAGAACCAGAAGTTGGCTTCCATGAGATATCCATGCTAGAGGAGACATACCAACACGAGTTGTAGGTGGAGGAAGCTAGAATAGGACCAGTTGAAGAACTGACATGAGTTAGTCTTTCAGAAGGAATAGCTGAACAACAGTTTAGTGGTCAGACTACAGAATTGGATTCTGCAGCAGAGTGGCCAATTAGCGTCACAAGGAATGGAGGCAGTGTGGGAGATCATGGTGATCCACCCATAGAGAAGCATGAAGAGTTGCAGCCGAGTAGACTGCACAAAGTAAACCAACATATGGAGCAGTTGGAAGAATCCGTAGAGGAGATATGGAGGCTGACGTTGAGGTCAGTAGAAGAAGCGGTCAGCAAGGAGAAGATGGACATAATGGAACTTGCACGAGTAGTAGAGAACATGCAGATGCAACATCGGGAGGAAAGAGGAGAAGAAGGAAATCTCCAGGATAAAGTTTGGGATCTAGAAGAGTTTCAACAGAGCTAGGAATCTCATGAGTAGGAGCTCATGAATTTTAGTAGTCGTGGAGTATGATATAGGACCATCGCTCTACCTTAGCACGCGCCAGCCGATTTTCACGAGTGGTGTGCACTCAAAGAAGGGAGAGGTGCTTCCTTGTCATTTTTCGTTCGAAAATATAAGGCGTGATCAAGGCAATTAATGCGAATAGGTTGGAAGAGCCAAAATTGTGCCTTCATACAAGCTGGAGATAAGGTCGCGATCATGTGGTTGACGGTAGGAGGGGTCTGTATCTGATTCGGATCAAATTTCCATCATTGTAATATTCCCATTAGACAAGCATTTTGAATGGTGATTAGACACCACTAGATTGTTGGATTTACTTCACACACACCTAGGATTTATTTTTCCTAAGGTTTTTATTTGTTTATTATTCATAATTATTCATTATCTAGTCTCCTATATTTTAGGAGAGAATATTCCACCCGAAGAATATTATCTTTTAGTTCACACTTCAGTTTGACTAGTTGAGTTGAGTTTAGATGTTGCATTGGGATCATCACCATGAAACATGTTAGAAAAATAGGACCACGGAGCAACAAAATAAAACAAATGCGGAAACAAAACATAGAAGATACACAATACAAGAGAGACACAGATTTATGTGGTCCACCCAGTGTGGGCTACATCCACCAGAGAAATTGCTAGGTCCTTCCTTTATTATTATCCATCAAATGAAGGAATACAACCTACAGTAAAACCCGTTGTAACTTCCTCTTCTTTCTCTCACAGTCTCCTCTCTCAGAATACAATATTCGCCATCAACCATAGCCACAATACATTTCCCTCATAAAAGAGGGTTTCCTTCTAGGGAAAAAAACCCTAACATAATCTCTACTGTTAGATCTATGACCTTATAATGAACGGTCCAAATTTACAATGAAATTACAATATACATTTACAAGGCAATTTTTCCTTCGGGGGCTTCGCCCCCAAACCCCCACTTGCCCCCAGACCCCCTAGCCGGGGGGATAGCCCCCCTGGACCCCATAGAGGGGGTACCCCCCTATGCACTCCCCCGCGTGGAAGAGTGTACATAATTCTGGGGTGTAAATACTTCATGGGGTATAAACACGGCTAAAAGTAAAAGACCTCCGAATCAGGAAGATAATCAAGCTCCACAACCAATAATCTCCCACTTGGAGACTGATCTCAACAACTCCACCATTGTTGTATATGTTGGACTCTAAACCTTCTTGGACTTGGCAAATTTCTCATCTTCATCTTCATTCTTGAAGACCAACTGAAACTGAGCAGGAACTCAGTTTCTCCTTGGTTACTCCCTTTGTTAACATGTCTGCAGGATTCTGGCTAGTGTGTATCTTTTCCAACTTCAAAAGTCCATCTTCCAAGGTGGATTGTATGAAGTGGTACCTCAACTGTATATGCTTAGTCTTTGAATGGAAGGCTAAGTTTGTTGCAAGGTGAATGGAACTCTGACTATCATAGTACAACCTGTTGTTCTCCTACTTCTTTCCCAATTCCTCCATAAACCTTTGTAACCAAATCATCTCTTTACTAGCCTCTATAGTAGCAACATACTATGCCTCTGTTGTTGAAAATGCAAAAAACTTTTGCAGTTTTGAAATCCAACTTACTGTTGTTCCACCTATTGTAAAAACATACCCTGTGGTGCTCCTCCTGCTGTCTTTATCACCTGCCATATCTAAATCAACATGTCCCTGTAGAAAAGTGTCTGAACCTCCAAAACATAATGCATGAGTGGTATTACCTCTCAAATACTTGAGAATCCACTTCACTGCCTCCCAATGTTCTTTACCTGGATTGTTCATATACCTGCTCACAACTCCCACTGCATGTGCAATATCTGGTCTTGTGCAAACCATTGCATACATCAAGATACCAATTGTTGATGAATAAGGGACCCTGGACATGTATTTTGTCTCCTCCTGTGTCTTGGGACACATTTCCTTAGTTAATTTGAAATGGCTGGCCAAAGGTGTACTAACTGGTTTTGCATTCTGCATTCTAAACCTCTCCAACACCTTCTCTGTGTACTCACCCTGAGACAATGTCAATTTGCGATTTTTCTGTCTCTTGTTATTCTCATACCAAGGATTTTCTTTGTAGCACCCAAATCCTTCATCACAAATGAATTAGCTAATTTCTTCTTGAGCACATTTATATCCTGCATATTAGACCCTGCAACAAGCATGTCATCTACATACAATAGCAAGATAATAAAGCTTCCATTTTCTAGCTTTTTAAAATAAACACAATGATTAAAATGACATCTACTATAACCATGTTCTATCATAAACGTGTCAAACTTCAAATACCACTTCCTTGGAGCTTGTTTTAGGCCATACAAGCTCTTCTTCAACCTGCATACCAAATTCTCCTTCCCTTTGACCTCATACCCCTGTGGCTATTGCATATAAATCTCTTCCTCCAAATCCCCATGGAGAAAAGTTGTTTTTACATCTAACTGTTCAAGATGCAAATCTTCTACTGCCACAAGACTTAAAATAG